>VMDO01042115.1:0-10740 GCA_007922755.1 Pedetes capensis | reverse complement strand
ACACAAGAAAAATAGAAGAAAGGAAAAAAATCAGTGAGAATATAACTCATGACTGCACATGATTTTTATTACATATTAACTAACATTCCTACTTTTCCCCCTGTTCTTCTCTTCTTTAATTTATACTGCTTGGTAAAATATGTAAGATGATGAATGTGTAGGCAAATGTGATTTAATAGTTGCATAATGGATATTAAAAAAACAGCAAAATTTCAAAACTAAATATATATAATGTTCAAAGATTAAACGATCAACACATTTTACAGTATTATTTTATCCTGTCCAGGATTTTAATTCTATATTTAAACTAAATATAAAGCAAAATATCTGAAACTAATATTCTTTACCCATAAGATGTTTTATTTCAGATAATGCAGTTTTCCTCTCAGCCTTGACTTATTGTTTTATTTTAAACATTTGTTCTCTCAGTGCATGTGAGTACATAAATAGTTCTGTGTTAAATAAAATGAAAGTAAAAGAGAAAAAAAAATATATAACTCCCCAGACCATGAAAAAAACATGTAGTAAGCTTAAATGCATATCGCTAAGTTAACAAAAAAGGCAACATGAAATGGCTATGTACTACATGAGTCAACTACATGATATTTAGGAAAGGCAAAGTTATACAAACAGTGAAATCAGTAGTTGACAGGAGTTAGGGGGAAGAGATGAATAGACAGAGCACAGAGGATTTTTAGGGCAGTGAAATTGGTCTGTATGATATTATAATGGTGGATACATTTATCCAAACATACAGCACCAAGAGGGAATCCTACTGTACTCTATGTGCTTTGGGCAACAAAGAGGCATCACTGTAAGTTTATCAATTATAATAAATTTACCATTCTGGTGGGAGGTACTGACAATGAGGGAGACTATACATGCATGGGGATGGGGAACATATGGCAAGTCTCTGCTCTTTCAATCAATTTTGGTGTGAACTTAAAACTGTTCTAAAAATTAAGGCCATTTGAAAAAATGCATGACCCTAAAGCAGTCTCGAGGTTTAAAAGTAATTTATTCAATAATTTGTTCATTTAACATATATTTATTGAACAATTCTACATCTTCTCATTCTAAAATGAGAGACAATAAACAAATGAACAAGAACAAAACCTCAAGAAAGTAATAGAGAGTACTACCTTCTATATAGAAAACAAAGGTTATATGATGACGTCTAGGGTCCTACTTTCAACAGGAAGCTTTTCACTGAGTGAAATGTAAGGTAAGAACTGAATGATTGTGAGGGACTGCCAGGCTAAAGTCCTGGGAGGAAAGGTTAACAGCAGAGTGAACCAGGAGGATGTGGTCCTAAGATAGGAAAGAGCATTGTGTATTTCTGTAACTTTAAAAAGGCTGGAGTCCCCGAAGTTTGCTCACAAAGGGGTAGTATAGAGGTGGGGCACAAGTTTAGGCAGCGTCAGCTGACTGTTGACGTGAGTTCTTATTGATAGAGGATGAAGCCCATCTGTGTACTGTAAGATGAAAAATCATGGAAGGAATTTGAACAGAACTGTTACCCAATAAATTTTATGTTTTTAAAAGCTCATCAGCCTTTTGGCAGCAATTCTGGGATGTCAAATACTGCCCCTTCTCTCCCCATAACTATGTTTATGTCACAAAAACAATACTAATCCATGATTTTGTAGCTTCAACATTTGCTTATGATATATAATTTAGAGAACCATCTAGGAATCTTTCATATTATCCAAGAAGGAAGGAAAATGAAAATCAGCTTCCATTACCAGTCTGTGACCAACAAACTGCAAATGCCCTGAACCATGAAAGGAGAAATTTTATTACATCATGAATCCAGCTCTGTGTCTCTTATTCCTAAAGCACAGATTACTGGATAGCTCTCCTACCAGGCCATGAATATTGGCTCTTAAGAGAGGGAGTTCATTTCAAGAATTAATTTAATCAAATCTAGATGTTCTTAGAAATCAAGATACTATAAACTAAAAACTACATATAAATCAACCACAAATTAGAAAATCCTCATTTCTACCCTATAAAAGTTGTGTGTATAATATAGAAATCAAGTGGTAAGGAAAATTCCCATGGCATTGACATCTCCTCACACTGGGAGTCATTTGAAGAGCTGGGTCTGGCTATTTCAGTGAGGATGCCTGTGTGTTCTTTGTTATTCTGATAGTACCAGAGGAATGCACAGCGCATTCTCAAATGTTCTCCTGTGAATCATGCATACTGGGATGGAAGAAACCTTCTCATTAGTGAATCAGTCCCCTTTTGAGGCAAAATTGAGCCTCCACCCAAAGGACCTATTCTATTGTAAGCTTACTCTCTATTCTGTCTTAAAGTCCAAGATAATACAAAGAAGTAAAGTAGAGAAAGTGCAGAAAATTCAGTACGTAGAATGAATTTTATTTCTTAAAAATCACATAGGCAGTAACTTCCCAAGTGACTGTTCAAAGAACAATATGATTTGGTTGATTATGTATGTATGTATGTATGTATTACTGGGGATTGAGCCCAGGGCCTTGCACATGCTAGGCAAATCCTCTACCACCGAGCCACACTCCTAACTCCTTTTAAAATTTTTTCATTTTTGAAATAGGGTATCACTAACTTATGCGGCTGCCTGAGGCCTCAGAATCACTATCCTCCTGCCTCAGCCTCTGGAATAGCTGGGATTAAAAGCATGCAATATAGCACTTGGCTATTAGTTAGATTTTAAAAAGCAGCAAAGGTATTTTTACTTTTAGAGTCATGCCTTAGAAATCATCTGGCTTAGGTAGGATGACAAAGAAGGGAAACTAAAATACAAGAGTTTAAGTATTATTAAAAGCTAAGACAGACCCCTAGGTTTGTGATCCTGATCTAGTGGACCTAGAAGAACTGGAAAAAAAGAACCTTCTTCTTTTGGCACACTGGAAGAGAGAGAAATGAAACATTTTTTCTCTTTCCTTAAGAGTCAAGTTACATATAGCCAAATAGGGAATGAAGCACCTTTATTTGAAAATCCTTGCCTGGGTTTGTGAAATTATTTATTAGAATAAACCAACTGCAGGGTGAAGAGGCACTATGTTATTACCAAGACATTCCCAATGTAGAAATGACCAGTTCTACACATCTCTCATAGTGTTCATGGTGGGAAGCCTGCCATTGTGTGGATTGATTGAATGTATAGATTTTATTTCATAAAACACCTGTCAAAACATGCTCATTCTTCAGCCACCCTAAATAGCATCAGTGCTTGCAAAAAATACCATGATTTGGATTGAACTGGAATCCACTAGAAGAGGCATGAAGAATACTGGTGTTTTTAGCCCCGCATCCTCTGGCAAAGGGAACTTTGATTAGGGTTATAATTATTTTCAGTCTAATTTTAGAGTCATTTTTTGTCCTTGAATAAAAAAGTCGAAAATAAGTTGATGTTAAAAATGACTTGCACATTGCCATGTTAGAAAGACCCTTCACAATGTAAATGTCTTGTACAATTCACATAATGGTAACAAAGATTAAGATTTACTATAAATAATAAGAACTTCATTGAGAGTTTATCTTGTTTCCTTAATATAAATTTAAATCAATTTTTATAGGTGGCACCCCTATTTTATCATAACTTACTATGAAACAGAAAGAGTGTAATACTTGTATACTTTTTGATAATCATAATAGCAAACATAAGTAGAGACTACTATTCTATCCATTTTATAAATGAAAAAAGATTAGATATATTACTCCTCCTAAATTAACTAACTAAATTTCAGCCAACATAATTACAGTTACACACCCTTCAGCAATCCTATGAGTGTACAATTGTGTTTGTTTTAGAGGAAAAGTGATTTCATATTTTGTAGAAGACCTTGGAAATAGCTCATGACACAAAAACTTCTCTAGAAATAAGTGCTTTATTTAAGAAACTCCAGATCTCCCATTCAAGTGGATCCAGGTAGTAGAATAGAAGGCCATGAAAGCTTGCTGAGTTTGACCCTTTGACTACCATTAAAACATGTATGTCAAAAAGTGAGATTGTGTGAATTTGACAGAAAATCAAAAAAGTGGGGGGAAAAGGTATTTTACAAACTGTTGATGATAGCTATTATAAATACATGGGTCCTATACAATAAAATATACAGAAACAAGACAAACTTGCTTCAATTCATAGTTCTATGGGCAGAGAAAATGATTGCCACAGGTAAACAGAACAGTAAGGTAAAACACAAGAGAGCCAGAAGCAGGCCTTCAAACACTGCAAAACTTATGATCAGTGTGGGTGACCATTTACTTGTCAAAGGAAGTATAAGATGAAGATATACTAGATGTTCAAAAAGTAAAATTGAGACAAGAACAAAAACTATCTGTACAATGTGCAACATACCATTGTGTAAGAATTGCTTTACATCTATCACACATAAAATATATTATTATTATTGTATCTAATATTGCTTTTTCTACATTGTCATTGTTTTTGTATTTTCAATGGAATTTTTTGGTATAGTGATTACATCCCAAATCTTCTTATTTAGCCAATTATATATTTTTTTCTTATGAGTTTTTCCCATTCAAATGATGTACATTATTAGTTGATTATTACTCTTATTATACATCCCAATTATTTTGCTAATCCTGTTCTTGTTTTGTTTACCATAATGAAGAATTTCTCGAAATAAAATACTTATTGTCATATTTTCAACTTGAAATTGGTAGACAAAGAGTTAAACATGAAGACCTCAATTCTCAGTAAACATGCTACTTTTCCAGTTAATGCCACACAGGAATGCTAAGTACGGAAGAGATTCTCCTAAACAACGCCAATCAAAGCAGCTTATATCTAAAGCTCTCTAGCTCTGTCAAGTCTGGTATCTACAGTATCTGTTAAACTGGAGGTTCTCCCTAGTACTTCTGTGTTTTCTGCTCCAACAGTTGAATTATACATTTACCTGGAATCATCACAAACATGTCTATGGCATTAGTACACACTTACTATAGTAATTACTTAATTTAATTAAATTATGAATACAAAAGAAAGCAAAGTACATAATGTATCTAAAATCTTATTCTAAAATATATGATGTTAAATTTATTTCTCAAAATACTTGAGGACAAAAGGAAGGGAAAATCTCAAAGAAAACAAATGCGTCTTATAAAATATGATTCTGTCTTAAATACACTCAATGCTTATCAGCACTGTTGTAGTTAAGTGTTAATTTAATTAGCAAAGAAAGCCTTTATACCTATCAAAGAAATGTACATATTCAGGATTTATATATGTGCATATTCAGAGAAATCTGTATATTGCGGACCAATTCCAAATTTTGAAATAAAATGTCACATTTTACACCAGAATTTAATATCACAGGACATTGACAAAAGGAAATAGTCTACCTTTCCTATTTGTTCTTACTTTTGAATAGATGGATAGATAGATAGGTAGACATGCAGATACAGTACAGAAAATTTTGTGATTTACTTTGTCTTCTTTTCTTGGTGTTAATAGAAAATCATAGAGCAGCACCCATAAGGGCAAGACTCAGAGGCAACTAGGATATGTTTTGCTTCATGAAATTTCCCTAATATCTACCAAGGTTTATTTTATAGGCTTCTAGACACATTTGTGATAGTGTACATGTAGGAATTATTCGGAAATAAGAGGTTATACTATTAATGTTCCTACCTATCAAAGTTAATGAAAAGTCCAAAATGTACGCAGCATGTTGCTCTTTCATAGGCTATATGTAGTGACTGAAGGAGTGACTGAGTTCATAGAATACACAAGGATCTCCAAGTTAATTTGATGGATTGGGACTTTCAAACTGGAATCTAAGAGAACACATGTTTTTGCATAATCTTGACTCAAAAAATGTAGTAGCTAAATAACTACAGAATAGAGCAATTTTTCACAAACATTCAGAAACATGAACAATAATGATAATTCATTTTTGAAGGTCAATCTCAAAAGTTTCAAATTTTTAGTTTGCACGAAGGAATTAAGTTTTCTGAGTGTGTTGCCTATTAGAGGTCAAATTGTTTAAGTTGCATAACATTGGTATCCTACAAGTCAAGATAGAAACAAAAGAACTCCATTTAAAGGTTTAAAAATTTATTTTATTTTATTTTATTTTATTGATGTACTTGGGATTTGTACCCAGGGCCTCACAAACCTTGCAAGCATCATACCCCTTGACTGCACCCTGAGCCCATTTTTTACTTTTGATTTTTAGTCAGGGTCTTGCTAAGTTATGCAGTCAGCCTCTGGCCTCAAACTTGAAATCCTCCTGTCTCTTCCTCGAAGTTGCTGAGATTATAGGCATGTGCCATGGTGCCCACCTCGAACTCCATTTTTTAAGAAAGCAGTATGATATTTCCCCCATATTTCATATCATACTGGCTTAATAGAAGTAAGTAAACAATGAATGACTTTGAAAATACATGTTTATATTGTTATACTAAAATACTAGTCCATGTGTTGTCAATGTTGAGCTGCCATTAATGTGATATTTTAATTTAATTATTATGCTTCTTCCTAACTAGATTTTAAGTATACTTTAGTCATTGTGTCACATTTTTTGTAATCTCTTACAATGCCTATCTTAGTACCTTATGCAAAGAGAATGCTCAGTAAATATGTGTTGATTGGTTAATTTATTAATTGGCTATTAGTATTAGAGGAGTCTCTAGCCTCCAGGAAACACCAGTGGTGGGAGGCATGGAAAGACGGAAATCTGTGAGATTTGAAGGTTGGTCCTGTGGTATGTAATAGCGAAAGATTATTTATTTAAAGCTTTATGCTTTGTTTTACATAAAATTTGTAGCATTTCCAGCACTTTCAATGGACACTGATTCACATCATTTTCTTCCCTTGAGTTTCATGATTCTGTACCTAAGAAAGGACCAGAATTGTAATTATAAAATATCAATTTTTCTTTCAAAATGAAGTACAAATGATCAAAAGTTTCTCTAAGCATGATATTAATCTTTGGAGTTCTGACTCGTCTATATTAACCTTAATCTGAAGACACACAAATACAAGAATGTCTGCCAATGAAAAACCAAGTCTCATAGCCACATATGAAAAAGAACAAGAGGTAAATGCATTAATTTTCTGATTTCTTTCTGTGATTTTGTTCTCAAAGCTGATCATTTGTTCTTTAAATAACACTGGCAGCCTGGCATGAAACGCAAACTCTTTAGAATACAAAAATTTTCAATTTTCTTTGAAATATTCTATGGATAAGGAAAGTCTTTTACCAAAGTCAACAACTGGCATTAAGAAAAGAACTATAAACAAAAACACAAATCCTGACTATACCAATGCTCATCCTCTGCTATGGATATTAGCTAGCATTCACACTTTGCATGTAAAGTTGATAGGCATGAGCCTAAAAAATCAGAAGTATTTTATATGCTTACACATATAGCTTATACCATAAAATGAAAGCATTCTGGAACCAAAAGTCCCAAGTGACAAATTTCATTCAAAGGAGAAGAAAGATCTACATTTCTACTGTTTGTTTAATGAACCAATAGAACCTGGATAATTCGACGATTGAAGGCTGGAAAAGGTGCACCATCCTTCACAGTGAGCCTAATGCTAGTGACATGCTATTTATTTACAGTGCTGCAATATAGGAAGACCTGTGGCCTATACTGCTGACACAAACAGAACAATAAAAAGCACTTAAACCCATTTATATTCATCTAACAATTAAACCCATGGGGTGATGTCAAGATTTCTACTCTATCTGACAGAGATGCAACTAAACAGTTTTGCTATTTGTAAAACATAATGTCCATATTTAATCTTAACATATTAAGCTTTCCATGTGTAGTCCTATCACATATTAACTCTACATTCTTACTTCTTTCCTCCTGGTTTTAAGTGATACTCTGCCATTGAGTCACATTTTCAAAATAATAATCAATAGTATCATATGAATAGTTCTATTCTACCTGTATATTTTAGAAGTGAGAGAACATGTATCTACCTATACCAGGAATGGCCTGCAGCCATATCACCCTGGCATATGATCCTATCAGATCTTGGAAGCTAAGCAGGGTCGAACCTGGTTAGCACTTGGACGGAAGATTGCCTGGGAACACCAGGTGCTATAGGCTTGGATGCAGGACCTGCCAACCCACTCCTAAAAAAACCAATCAGCCATTGAAAACCCTATGAATAGCAGAGAAGCCCTAACATAGTGCTGGGCACTGGGGAGTGTTTCATGTGTGGTACAAAGGGTGGTTATGAGTTGGACCTGAGTCCATGGTTCCTAACAATATATTAGGAAAATGATTCCAGGTGTACATGATATACCTAAGTGTAAGTTAGTGAAAAAGCATCAGAGGTTCAGACTGATGATCTTCAGTATGGAGAGAAATTCAGTTACATAGATCTGAGGAAAATTCTATAACTTTATCATCAAGAGTTATGTCTGTAAGCCAGCCAGCTGTGAATTTCATGTCCATCCATTTTCAGAATGGTTATTTATCATTGTCCAGTCCTTGCTTCACTGTGTATGCTATCTTATAGTTCATGGCAATTAAAGCAAAGTAACACAAAACTAATCCCGATCAGCAAGACTGAGTCTCTCCCAGATGTCCTGAAGTTTGAAATGTTGAAAGAAATAAAATGAGGTTTTATGTTGTCTTACTGGCAGAGAGAAAGAATCTGCTTTATATATGGGTAAAGGCTACAAATTAGTATTTCATGACCAGTAGGGCAAACTTTGCCAGAAACTGCTTGTTGTTCACACACACACACACACACACACACACACACACACACACACACACACAGAAACAAAACAAATAACGAACAATAAAAATCTAAATCTTCTAAGACACAAAATTAGACCTACTGTTTAGCCTTCCTTTCATCATTGTATGTCCATGCTACAGGAAGTGACGTGTGCTATTTCCAGGTCCAGCCAATGAAAATATCTCTAAATCTATATCCATTACAACTCATTGGGATGAGACTATCATGATGTCCCTAGAAACTTCATCTGAGCTTCCATCTGAGCTTTCCTGTGGGAAAGCATGGAAGAGAGCTGTTGCTGAGAAGTAACACCTGACTTGGACCAATATGTGAGAAAGAAGAAAAATTTTCTTGCTTAGAGGTTTTGATGAGAGTAGGTTGTATTATCCTAGACCAAAACCTAAATTTTAAAGTGAAATTTTCAGAGCTATTCACCTATAGATTATAAATGTTCAACGCATTATAATTCCTCCTCTGAAGTGTACCATTGGGTAAAACAACATAACCTTCTTGCACTCTGTTAGGTTTTTCATACCTTCTGGTTAGTGGTTTCATTTTAAAATCTTTGCTAATGGTTTGGACAAAACCAAGATACAGAAATCTGAGTTATTAAATGCTCTATTAACTTCAAGACAAAATCTTTCTCCCCATTATGTAGATTTGGAAATTGAGGTACAAGTAAGAAAGAAGGAAAAATTACTTCTAAGTCATATTTTGGATGTTTTGGACACAAATTTAGATCAAAGCAACCAGAAATTATAACCATAGCCATTACATTGGACCATGGTTATGAGGAAATGCAAAACTGTTGTACCAACTGCAGTTCTCACTATGGCTGCAAAATGGACATGTATGTTGCTTCTACTAACACTATTAGCACAGAAGTACTAGGATTTGAGAAATATGGGTAAGAGTTGGATAAATTTACATAACCAAAGAATTCCTCAGTTTAGAAAAGGACCTGACAGTGAATACCTCTAAGCAAAGGGCTCTTTCAGTAATTCTTAAGCAGAGTTTATTTCACAGAAATGTGAAAATTCACAACATTTTAGGTACTTTATTTATTGAATGAAAATGAGGGGTAGTACGTAATTTTCTCTCCCCTAAATATCTGGTTTGTGCAGGCAAGGTTTGAAATTTTTCAAATACTTCCATGGAAGCAAAACACTACTTTTTGTAGTAAAAGTAAATGATTTCCAGAGTTCATAAAATAAGGCACTATTTCTGGTCTTGAGTTTCCTCATAAAATATCTTGTATTGGTGCCCTGTGTGGGTATAACTTTCTTCTATATGAGTTTCATAGTAACATAGTTTGTGGACTTTCTATTTGTTTTAATTAAAAATGTCTGTTGCCATATCACAATGGATTCCACTTTGACTTGCCTTTTCTCATTTATTTAGTTTTTAATTTAATCATTCATTTATTCAAGAAGTATTTATTGACTATGAATCAATCCCTATTGTGGATATAAATGACTAAAATCTATCTCCAGCATTCACAACAAAAGGGGCACCAAACAAGTACTTAGAGGATAAATGAAGGAATGAGGTAATGGATCAATGAACAGTCTTAGTTTAGCATCTACAATAAACTTAAGCCTAATAACAAAGGACAAAAAATAAATTCTTGAATATGCATACATCAATACTTGGTCTGTAAGTATCTGGAAGAGAATCTTGTATGAAAGGAACCTCAAGTTGAGAGCCAAAGGATGGGCAAGGCAAGTTGAGAAAGATTCAAAATAGGACAAAATGAGCAAACTACAAAGGTATGGATATACATGGCATGCTTATGTCAATAAGAGAATAGTCTGACACAGACTACTTTCTTATCATAGCTAAATCATCTACATGCCCTATAAATGTCTTGACAATTAGGCCTCCCAATAGCAGAATAGTGACCAAGACAGGAAGAAGAGAGACAATGGTAATAAACAGAAGGTGAGAGAGGGTAGGGAGCTGAAGCCAAAGAGGAGCAGAAGGTGATAAAGAGCCAGAAAGGAGAAATTGTAGGC
>VMDO01042114.1:0-10755 GCA_007922755.1 Pedetes capensis | reverse complement strand
ACCTGGATGGGCGACCGCCTGGGAACACCAGAAGCTGTAGGCTTGGGAGAAGGACCTGGCAACCCCCTCCCAAAAATCAATCTGCCATTGAAAACCCTATGAACAGCAGAGAAGCACTGACAATAGTGTTTCCCCTGTTGTACAGAGGGTCGCTATGAGTCGGATACCGACTCGACGGCACCTAACAACAACAACAACATATAATAAGATTAATGTATAGTTTCCTGCCTTCGAGGAAGCATGCAGTCAGGGAGGTAAAACTAATAGAGGGAAGATAGCAACAAAAAATAGCAAATGATTTAATTGCTAAATGAGTGTTTGTTCTAGTTAGGTGCCATTGAGTTGGGTCTGACTCATTAGCAACCCTATGTACAACAGGCAAAACACTACCTGACACTCTGCCATGCCAGGCATTAAGTCAATGCTTCTCTATTCATAGGTTTTTCAATGACTGATTATTTCAAGAATGGACTGCCAGGTCCTTCTCTAGTTTTTGTGGTGCTGGGGATCGAACCCAGGGCCTCAGAGAGTGCAGAGCAGCACTTTACCAACTGAGTTAATCCCCAGCCCCAGTACTGGAAATGTACTGTCAAACCAACCAAGAGACCCAAATGAAAAGTTATATGGAAATGCATTCTAAAACCAAATGGAAATAACTTATATAATATACCCTTTGAATTAACTCTCTCTTAGCACAATAATTAAGAAGTAGGTATGCCAGCAATTTCTCTAGGTTCACAAATAAGTTTCTTCCATGTTTTTACTAGCCAGTTATAAAAGCATTATGGCTTAACAAGGTAGGAGACATTGTGATTTTGGAGCAGCTTCATGGAGGAGGTAACATCCAACTCTTGCTGAAATGATCTTTGCCTGTAAGTTTACTATGTTGACTTTGTGGTGATCATCATCTGTATTTCGCGTGCCTGGCGCATAGTAGGGCTCGTTGTATGTTTGGTAAATGAGTGAATACATGATTTGCCCTCTACTGACCATTCACTTCAAGGTCATAGCTAAAAAAATACTTTGCTGCATCTTCTCACAGGTATTCCAAAATATGATTCTAATTGACTCTGAAATTCATTTATTATCTGTATTTAAACTAACAAAAACTCCTCATTAATTATATTGGTATTAGATGAATATTAAAATGATGTAGGTGTTAGGAAGTGTAACTTAGTGGTAGAGCATTTGCCTAACATATGTGAGGCCCTGGGTTCCATTCCTGGCACTGAAAAATAATAGTAGTAGTAATAGTAGTAGTAATAATAATATTTTACATTCCAGGAATGTAAAATGGGTTGAAGAATTCAGAATTTAAGAGGTGAAATATGCAGTCAACATGGACATTTTAAGTTTTTGAAACATTTATTAACAGCCTTTATTACTAAACTTTATTTTATTCAGTGATATTCATGTTATGGGATTAAACAGTTTAAACTCAGTGTGATAAAAATAATTAATTGGTTCTAGGCATTAAGATGCCATATGATGGGGCATATGTTAGGTCATCTAATGTGTCTATCAAAATATTCATATTCAGTACATAATTGACATAGATTTTGCCTTCTGTTCTATTTCCCTTTGCCCACACATAAATTTAGTCATTCTTGTATTGCCTGGATATGCCTTGTGTCTAAAGCATTAGGACTGTGAGGTATACAAACACAAGTAAGACATGGAGGTTTTGTTTCAGAAACATGTAAGTTAGAAAACAGAATAAAAAATATCCCCAGATTGGGCCAGGCATGTGGTGCATGCCTGTTGTCCAAGCAACTCTCGAGGTGGAGGCAGAATTGTGAGTTCAAAGCCAGGGGCCATCTACATAACTTAGGGAGACTCTGTCTCCAAATAAAAAATAAAAAGGGGTTGGGAGGTGCAGCTCAGTGATAGAGCACTTGCAAAGTATTTGCGAAGCCCTGGGTTCAATCCGCAAGTACTGTATGTATGTAGAAAGAAAGAAAGAAAGAGAGAGAGAGAGAGAAAGAAAAAAAAAAGAAAAAATCCCCAGATGATTATATGACAATACGGGTATGAAAATGTAATATACATGATGGAAAATTCATTCTACAAAATAGTGGACCCTAGAACATCCACAGAGGTTTTCAGTCTGCATAGTGTTCACATACATGATTTCCTTTGTAGTTCAGAGAAGGGGAAGATCGCTTCTGACTGAAGACTTGGGGGAAAGTTTTCTGAAGAGTTACAGTCTAGACACAAGTGAAGGCTCAAGAGTCAATAAATATCAAAAAAATGTTCAGACAACATCAGATAGACCTGCTTGACTAGGAGTAGTGAGAGCTATTACTCGGAAAAAAAGATGAAAAACAAAATCAAGTTCAAAACAATCAAGGAGAATACTGATGTAAAGAGTTTGAACAATATTTGGTGGTTTGTAAATTGTAGAAAGGCAAGGAATTTTTTGTTTTTCTTCCTGCTCCCAATTACCAAATGGTGTTTGCCTAAATAGGCTCATAATTGCCCCTTGTGAACCACTGAGGGTTTGGGGTTTAGGTCAGTTGGTAGACTGCCGCTCTGCAGTCTCTGAGGTCCCAGGTTCGATCCCCAGCACTGTACAAATAGAAGGATGTGGCAATCTACTCCTGAGCCAATCCCCAAAACAGCCATTGAAAACCCTGTGAGGGTAGCCATGAGTCAGACATGACTTCCGAGCACCTAACAGAAACAATGAACTACTGATCTAAGTAAGTCAGAATTGTTTCCAGTACTAGAAAGGTGCATGTACACGTGTGTGTCACGTGGGGCAGATGAGTATTTCTTTCCCTTCAATAATACATTCAACTGCCCTATAGTATGTATTGTAATACAGTTATAACAACATGTATTTCTATAGTGTTTTACAACCTTAAAAGCTCTTTTATCTTCTTAAGCCTACTCTGAAATGTTCTATAATGAAAAGCATCATATTAACTGTGATGGCAAAAAAAGCAACTGCCTATTTTTCCTTTTCTCTCACACCACAGTCAATCCAGAATTAACTTCTATGACCTTAAAAAGTATGGGGATTTCTCCCCACTACCAAGAGAGCAATTCTACAGCAGCTGAATCCTAGTGATTTGTCTAATTCAGTTTAATTCTGACACTATTTCCCTAGAGATAGCTAGCATCAAATCCTTCAAATTAAGGGTTCAGTCCCAAGACTATGGTCCCCTCCTGCCCTCCCACTCTTCACAGTTCAGTTTTCTGTCACAAGCAACAGGTTGTTTGACTTGGGCTTCTGACTGACAGGCTATAAACTGGGGTTCTGACAATCCTGTCCTTGGGTTTGACTCATTTGCTCTATTTGCTCACAGAACTCAGGAAAATATTTATGGTTACTGGTTTGTGAAAAAGGATAAAAATGAAGAGATGCACAGGGCGAGGTATGAGGGAAAGGCATAGACCTTCCCTGCCCTCTCTAAGAGCCAGTATGTATGTTTTGGCTGTCTAGAAGCTCTCCCAACTCTGGCCTTTGGGATTTTTACTGGAGTCTTCATTGCATATGTGTGATTAAGTGAATACTTGGCTATTGCTGATCAATTTAATCTTCACCCTTCCCTTTCCACTCCTAGGATGCTGGCAGGTGTAAGGTTGAAAGTCTGAACCCTCAAATCAAGACATCCCAACCTTTTTGGCACCAGGGACCAATTTCGTGGAAGACAATTTTCCACAGATGGGGGGAGCGGAGCTCAGGAGTTATTGCTAGTGATGGGGAGTGGCTGTAAATACAGATGAAGCTTTGCTCCCTACTAGTTAGTGGCTCAGGGATAGGGGGTCCTTGCTCTAATTCTGCCTTGGTATTTCCAATTTCTACCCTGCCAGCCCTCAGTCAACTCATTAGCACAGAAAAAGACACTATTATGATTTAAATCTAAAATGTCCATCAAAGGCCATGTGTTTGAATGTTTGGTCCCTAGCTAGTGGTGCTGTTTGTGGAGGCTATGGAAAATTTGGGAGGGGGTACCTAGCTGTGTGGAAGTAGTTCATAAGAGCGGGCAGGTCTTTGGAAGGTTTTACCTGCACTTGAGATTCCAGGCACTATCTGCTTCCTGGTTGCCAAGATGTGAGGGTCTGTTCCACAGGCCCCACCATGCCTGCCATGCCACCATGCCTTCCCCCTGCCACCATTCTGGACTACAATCTTCTAACCATGAGTCCCCAGTAAATATTTCCTCTCATAAGTTTTAGTTGGTTTCTCTACTATAGGGACATACTAGCTGACACCATTGCTTCAGAAATTCCCAGAATTTTAGGACTTGCTTCCCAGGGACATGGGACTTAGGACAAATATAGAGAGGCAGGTCCTGGAATCTGGCAGCAAACCCTTGGTTCTTTTATCCCTGGTCCTTTTTTATACCTAACATATAAAAGAATTTATACCTGACACAACAGTTATGACAGAGAGTATGGAATAGGTTTATTAAAGATAGTATACCTTTAAGGAATCATGGGAAAACTGAGGCACCTGAAGAAGCTTAGGTAAATCTGTAAAGGAACTTGGAAAAACCTGCATTCCCTGTGTGAATCAGCAAACATATTTCTATTCCCTAAGGGAAGCAAGGGCTGGGATTTAGCTCAGTTGGTAGAGCACGGCTCTGGAGTCTCTGAGGTCCTGAGTTCGATTCCCAGCACCGCAAAATTGGGAGAAGGACATGGCAACACACTCCCAAGGCAATCCCGAAACAATCTGCCCTTGAAAACCCTATGGGGGTGGCTATGAGTCAGACATGACTCGACGGCACCCAACAACAAGGGAAGCAGGTTTTTGGAAAGAAAGGTTCCTTGGGTAGACATCGGCCTGAAAGAAGGGAGAAATGTGCATATGGTTCTTGGAGAAAGAAGAGCAGAGAGAAAGGAAGAGAGGATGAGAGAGAGGAACAGAAAAAGAGAGGGTGGGCATGTGTTCCCTGTAGTTTTATTCAAACTAGGAAATGCCCAATGTGCCCTCAGCCCCAGGTGCTCACCTCTGTGCTCATAGTGTGAGGTGGGCCTGGAGTCTTTTTTTGTAAATGGCTCCAGGGCTCCATAGGGTATGGAATCCACTTGAACATGTCCTTCTAATGTCCTCAGACATGCATGTGGCTTCCACATGGTGGAAAGGCAGCAACCATTTTGGGTCCTCTTCTGTATCACCTGCCAAGGCCTAAGCTAACCTGCCTATCAGTATCACATTAACTCTTGCACCTAGTGTTTTTGAGGATTCTTTCTTTCCATAGATATTTATTGATTAATAAATAAAAAAAGATTCAGTGCTGACCCTTGAGAAGATTTCAATCTGCTGGAACAGGTAGACATTAAACAACTACATAGTTGTTGGCAGATGATGTAGATACCACACCCATCAACCAGGGCTCTCCTGAGAAGGGCAGTGCTTGGGCTGAGAGCTGAAGGATGGATAAGAATTAATGCAGCTGGGTGTGGTCGCCAAGGCCTATAATCTCAGCTGCTTAAGAGGCTGAGGTAAGAGGTTTAGGAGCTGGAAGCCAGCCTGGGTGTTGCCTAGTGAGATCCCTGTCTCGAAAAGAAAAGAAAAGAGAAGAGGAGAAAAGAAACAAGACTAAGAGTGTAACTCAGTGATAGAGCACTTGCCTAGCATCTCTGAGGCCCTGGGTTCCATTCTTAGCACTGCAAAAGAAAAAAGAAGAAAAAGAGAGAGAGAGAACACAGGTAAGGATACACCTTTACTTTGTTCCCGCACTACAGGTGTTTAAAATATTTGGCAATTCAGTAGCTCAGCGATTACTTGGTGAGTTGTATTTCTAACATATATACTTTCTTGTCCATGGTCTTGCTACATTTACACTCATAGCAGAGTTGTACAGTTCGAAAGTTAGAAATCTTTCAAACTGAGCCAAATACTGAGGACATTTCATATTTCGAAAACTCTTAACTTTTTGCCCCAAAGATGCTTTTACTAATGGCTAGGGATTGAATGTGGGTGTTTATGAAAAGCTGTATCAGATTCAGTGGAAAACCTAAAGCTCTACTAACCTTATGAGAGCTGGAATTTTTCGGCTAAGGAGGTTTGAATAGATTTAGGTATTTATCCAAACTGCACTTTCAAACCACCTGAGATTTGCCCATTACTAGTTTACATAGAGCTTAACTACAGTGGTTTCTTCTTTCAACATTTACCTTTTTTTATTTAAACAGCTTAACCGAGAGCTATAAAAACACTAGATCAGTCTTTTCAAATAAAAATGAAATGCAGTTGCCATGGGTTAGTCTTACAGAAGAAACCCTGCTGCCTACTGACAGTTCAGGTGTTAAAATGATGATTTTTTAAATACCATAAGTTCTAGTTTTTGATTGCAAGGTCATGTCTTTGAATTGTAAGTTTATAAAAAGGCTTGTGATTCTTTTGCTTAGCTGGTGGGGTGACTGGGCATGCATGTGTTTGTGTGTGAAATACCAAAAGATTTAGGAGATTTACATGATTGGTATGTTAATTAAGGGAGATTTCCATAATTTTATTAACTCAATCACACTACACATGGGACATACTACCTTATTATTTGTTTTCTGGCACGTATTTTAGATCTTATGTTTACTTTTTCATAAAATGCCAAGATGTACTTGGGAAAATAATACTGATATTTATCCAAAGCTGTTTGGACTTATAAATGATTCTGGCCTAGTAGGCCCTTCTTTAAGTCATTGCTTTGCATTTAAATCTTCATGTTATCAGGACAAATTTGTTTTAACACTCGTTTCCTATAGAAGAAATAAAAGTATCAACTTTCAGTAGGTTAGACTGAACACAAAGTTAGGAAAATGAAATAATACTTCCAAATTATGCAAATAAATATGTTTAAATACAAAGGGATTGTATTAAATGTTCTTAAACATTGTTTTCAGCTCTAAAAAGGTCTTGAATTCCTAATTCTGTGTAGTGTTTATCCTTGTTCTGCTCAGATACTAAATGCTTATATGTTGAATGAATTCCCTCCCTGATTCATTTCACCAATATTGATAATATAATGCCATAATGATATTCCCATCGGGAAACAAATTCACCTGTTCATTCAACATATATTTATCAAATCCTTACTATGTGCCAAGCTATGCTTTTTTTCCTGGGATTTAGTGATGAGAAACTTTTAAAAATAGTCCCTCTTTGACCATACTCTAATGTGGAAGACAGTCAAAAAAAATAAACGTGTACTGTAATATCAGACAATGATTGTTGTTAGGTGCCTTCCAGTTGGGTTGACTTATATCCCTCATAGGATTTTCAATGGCTGATTGTTCTGGGTTGTTTTGGGGAGTGGACTGCCACGTCCTTCTGCCATTGACAATGATGAGTGGTAAGAAAAATAAAGCTGAGTAAAAGGATTAAGAGTGACAGTGATGCTTTTTTTAAAAAGATAAATTGGACAGAGCAGGCCCTCCCTGAGGGAGTGACATTTAAACCAGGGATTTGAATCAAGTGAGGAAATGATGAGTGTGAATAACTGAGGGAGGACTTTTCCCCGCAGAGGGAACAGATAGTGTAAAACCTGTGACGTGTGAGCATGCCTTTGCTCAGGACATTTAGAGAGATGAGGAAGACTAGATGAGGAAAAAGGGAAGTTATGAGGTGATGAATCAAGAGGTTGGTTTCAGACATGTTAAGTTTGGGATATTTATTAGGTATCCAAGTTCTCTACACATTCAGAGAAACTTCTTTAGTAATGAATTCTAGAAATGATCCTTGAAAGTATCAAAGAACACAGCCTTCAGTATGTATTGCGCCTCACTATCAAGAAAACAAAAATCCTTACTGGGTCAGTAAGCAACTTTATGATAAATAGAGAAAAGGTTGAAGTAGTCCAGGATTTTGCTTTACTTGGTTCTACAATCAACACCCACAGAAGCAGCAGTCAAGAAATCAAAAGACACATTGCATTGGGAAAAGCTGTGGCTAAAAATCTCTTTAAAGTGTTGAAAAGAAAGGATGTCACATTGAAGACGAAGCTGTGCCTGACTCATGTCATGGTATCTTTAGTCACGTCATATGGTTATGAAAGCTGGACATTGAATAATGGAGACAGGAGAAGAATTGATGCTTTTGAATTATGGTACTGGAGACAATTATTGAATATGTTATGGACTGTGAAAAACAGCAGTTCTGTTGTAGAAATGAAACCAGAGTGTTCCTTGGAAGAAAGGATGGCTAGACTGTGTCTTATATATTTTGGACATTTTGTCAGGAGGGACCAATCCCTGGAGAAGGACATCATGTTTGGGAGAGTGACAGATCACCCCCCAAAAAATGAAGACCTTCAACTAGGTGGATTCACACAGTGGATGCAACAATGGGTTTAAACATAAAAAAGATCATGTGCTGGGCAGAGAATCAGGGAATGTTTTCTTTTGTTGTACATAGTGTCGCTATGAGTCTGGACCTGACTCCATGGCGCCTAACAGCATTAGGTGTCCAAGTGGACATGCAGATCATTGAGCCTACAGTATAAGAGAAAGACCCAGCCTAGAGATACAAATTTAGGAGCCATTAGCATGTAGATTGTGTTTAAAGCTATTATACTGGTTGCAGTAAAGAAAAAATTACCAAGAAAGTATGTATAGACAGGGAAGAAAAAGTGCAAGGACTCAGGTCTGGGGCACTCTGGCATTTAGAAGTTAGGAAAATGAGAAGAATTTTAACAAAGGGGTAGGGAAATGCAAAAGCTATATCCTGTGCACTAGTTGGAATCCAGAAAACTCTTGGCCTAGAAGCCAAGTGATAGAAATGTTTAAAGAACAATCCTTTTCCTTTGGACTAGACTGGAATCTTTTCCTTTTGACTAGACTCATTTATTTTATGTATTGATTAAGAAAAGTACTATGGGTAGGGCATTGAACAAAGATGGCAGAGATGAGGTAGTGAGTTCAGAACTTTCTAAGTATTTTATTGCCAAAATGTAGACTTAAGCATTTCTTTTCTTTTTTTTTTTTTTACTTTGCTCTTTGTTTGCATAGCACATGCTTTAGATTTTTTCTTCTATCATTTAGATCAATCAAGATGTCCCATTAAGGGTCAGTTAAATCACAAATAATTGCCATAAGCCATTCATTTTATGTCTTTAAAATCCTTTGCATTGAAGGTCATGAAATTCTTTGAGCAAGGATTTAGTGAAATTTCAATTACAGGTGTACTCCAGTATTCCACCACAATCCGTTCTGGAAGGCTGGTCTAGTGCTGATCAGTTCAATCAGTTCGAGTGCCAAGGACTTTTTTCCCCATAGGAAATGATGTAAATGTATATTATTGGTTCCAGTACCACAGTGAATGGCTAATTCTAACACACATATACTACCCACATACTTAGCAATAACTTCTCTTTTAAATTCAATTGTTTTTAGTGTTTTCCTCTTTCCTTCTTTTTAGTGATAGAGAGTTTCTTGGGTGCCATGTTTGACCATATGGTATACATATGTATATATACATAAATAAAAAGAGATCATAAACACAGCACCATGATAAGTCTTTACTCTTTGAAATCAATGCATAAATTGGTACTTTACCTTTTGTTTCACCCTGAAGGGCTGTGGGTAAGGCATGGTGTCTCATACAGATTTTATTATGGTGGTCAGTGCCAGACAAGTGATTGAGCACTGAACCAGAATTCTCTTGAAAATATTGGTCAAGGACTGAAGTGTTTGAACATGGAGCAGTTCGAGTCCTTACGTACCACTGTATCTAGAATTGGAGTAGCATGTATCCCTTTATAGGTAACCAGAACTTCGTTTGAGCATTAACCATGTGAATGCTGGAATTTTTTTTTTTTTGACAAAGGCTTCTAAGTGAGGCATGGAGGTACAATCCTGTAATTGCAGCATGTGGAAGGCTGAGGCACGAGGATCTTGAGTTCCAGGCCAATATGGGCTACATAGTGAAACACTTGTCTCAAAAAAACAAAATAAAACAAAAAGAAAAAGAAAAAAAATGTTTCTAAAGTACATCATTGTGCACTAGACATGCATTAGGCATTTTATTAGGAACTTTAAGTATGTGGACGTGTGTGTGTGTATGTGTACATACATATATAATTATTAAGGTTTTTTGCAGTACTTAGGGGTTGAACCCGGGGCCTCACATGGTCTACCACTGGGTGCACCCTCAGCCCATTTATTTATTTATCTTTTTATTCTGAGACAGAATCTTGCTAAATTGCACAGGTTGCTTCTGGCCTTGAACTTGAGATCCTCCTGCCTCAGACTCTCAAGTCACTGGGATTACAGGTGGGAGCCACCATGCCTGACAAGCATACATTCTTAGTCTTTGTAAAACTGTTTCCAACTGTAATTTAACCATATGCTAATGACCTTGGAGTATCATTAGTTGTAGTAAAGTACTTCAGGAGTATCTGTCTCTGATGATACAGTATTATATGTCTGGAATTCTTCTCTTTTCTGTTCTTCCTTAAGTCTGAAACTTTATTTCATGTTTGGTTATAATAGTGTCACATTGGTGCTTTTGAGGCACAGATGATTGTTTTCCCTCTTGTGTAAGAATATATACACATCTGTCTTTCTTATTTCTTACAGCCATTCTATGTGCATGTATGGCTCACAAAAATGCTCACACACAGACATACACATGTATACCATGCCACACATTAAAGGACACTATATTAAAGCAAAAGTGTTGATTTCTTATATACACACATGTACACACATATCTACACATGTGTGCATGCCTCTGATGCCACTGAGGCACCTAATCAAGTGAGTAATTAACCCTTTGCATGTATATTTTAGAAAAGTCCTATGTCT
>VMDO01042113.1:0-10757 GCA_007922755.1 Pedetes capensis | reverse complement strand
GAGGAGGAGAAGGAGGAGGAGGAGGAGGAGGAGGAGGAGGAGGGGGAGGAAGAAGAATTTGAGAAGCCTCGGCAGCGGCAGCGAGCCAGGCACCTCGCTCTGTGCTCTGCGTTTGTGCTTTCCCTGCAGGCTGAGCCTCTCCCAGAAGGAATTTTCCTATAGAGCTGCGCGTGAGTTCCAGCCAGCATGAGTAATGAGTTTCGGATGCAGCGCCACATTCTTTATGCCTTAGGTAGCCCTGCCAGGAGGAAGTCAGCCAGGCCGCTCCAGCTTGTTTTTCTCCTGCGTGACTGAGTCCTGGACCACATCTCAAGATGAGGACCCTCAAACGCGCGCCAGAGTTATCTCAGTGCAGACAAGGGGCGGGGAGATCGTGTTCTCAGGCAGGCGTCTGAAGACGACCCTTCCCGCTTGTGTTGCTCTGGTCTTTGTGGCCTTTCTGTGGCCTGGAACAGGCAGCTGGGAGCCCCTGATGGGGCCCTGCCCCTGCCAGTCCCTGCCACCCTACTTGCGCCCCCCTGTGTCCCCTGTACTCCCTCACGCTCCGCCTGACCGGGCTCGCTCGCTCCCCTGGGAGAGATCTCCGCTCAGGGCTTCCCAAGCCTCTCCTGGACATTTTCCTTGCAGTCCTAATAAATGCCACTGGGTTCAGCCCTCAAGTGCGGCACAGTCCCTTCAAAGCCAACATGCACCACAGAGATGCTTTTTCTTTTTTTTTTTTTTTGCGGTACTGGGGGTTGAACCCAGGACCTCGCACCTGCATGCTCTGCGAGTGCTGGACCACTGAGCTGCACCCCCAACCCATTTTTTTTTAACTTTTTGAGACAGGGTCTCACTAAGTTACGCAGACTGCCTCTGGTCTTGAACTTGTGATCCTCCTGCCTCCGCCTCCCGAGCCACTGGGATGACAGGTGTGCGCCGCGCCTGGCTTAAATTCTCATTTTAAGTCACAGCTCCACAGGGCTTATGGGGATGCATAGATGGTTAAACCAGACAGGCTCACCTAGACCAGAAATTTGCATGTAGTTTGTGTTAAGCCAAATCTAATCTGTGTTTCATGGGCCATGCCTTTGAGACGTCTGAGTTCGCTGAGGTCTACTGCTGCATGTGAGGAAGGTCAGGAGAAAGGACTCAGAGGCCACGCCCACTCCACCTGCGCTCGGCCACGCTGCTTCTGGCAGGTGACCTGCTCTTTCTTTCACGTGGTGACACAACGCCAGCACCTAACTGCCTCTCAGAAAGACTGATGTCAGAGTGTAGCGACCCATAACAGAGACCCAGAGGTGAGCGCATGGACTATCCATTAATAGGAGGCGTGGAAGGACCCGGACATTCTCAGTACCGCAGGAGTCTCACAGACCCTAAGCCCAATGCCAGGGACACAGCTCCCACCCCTTCGCTGACAGCTGCAGAAGTCTGTGCACAGGCTTCCAGCATCTGCTGGTGGCGGGGATCTGAGAACTCCACCCTGGGTCTTAGACAAGTACCCTAAGACACAGCCGGGCCACCCCGGAGAACTGGCTTCATTTCTGCAAGAATCCATTCATCCAGAGCCCAAAAAGCATCCACTGTGTGCTCACCCGCAAAGAAGAGGGGCTCAGTGACCCTCTGCTGACCCTCGAAGCCCAGGATGGGGCCCCAGAATTCTGACCTGCTTCACAAGGACCCCCAGGACATCGCAGCACTGTGTCTTCAGCACAAAGAGCCACAACTTCTCACCACATGGGTCGGGCTGATGGAATGGGAATGCGTGCCAGTCCTTGCTCCCTGAGGTGGTGGTTGTTGTTAGGTGCCGTCGAGTCGGTATTCGACTCATAGCGACCTTATGTACAACAGGCAAAACACTATTGTCAGTGCTTCTCTGCTGTTCATAGGGTTTTCAATGGTAGATTAATGTTTGGGAGTGGGTTGCCGGGTCCTTCTTCCCTCCCTGAGGTACGCGGAGATGATTTGCACTGGAAGACACCAGCTGACGCAGGGCACGGAGTGACTTCTCCAATGACATGTTCAGAGCAAGGAGAATGCAGGAAGAGCAAGCTGGAAAGCGACTCTCAGGGTAAACAATGGTCCCAGGACCCCAAAAGGTATGGACATTACGTGGGGCCAATTTTCTTTTAAGTTTAACTAACTGCATCCTTTTTTGCCCATTTATTCTGGCCCTACCATAAAGAGGGTACAATCACTTCAGTTCCTTTCCTTTCCTTGCACTTGGGTGGCTTCCTTTTATATAATTAGCTGAATAAGCCTGCAGCCGTAGCCATGTGGCATCTGATCCCGTCAGATCTCGGAAGCTAAGCAGGGTTGGGCCTGGTTAGTACTTGGATGGGAGACTGCCTGGGAACACCAGGTGCTGTAGGCTTGGGAGATGGACCTGGCAACCCCCTCCCAAAAATCAATCTGCCATTGAAAACCCTGTGAACAGCAGAGAAGCACTGACAATAATGTTTCGCCTGTTGTATGCAGGGTTGCTATGTGTCAGATACCGACTTGAGGGCACCCAACAACAACAACAACAACCAGCTAGGCTGGCCACGCTGAGCCCTGTTCCCAGGCATAAGTTCCCAGGGCATGAACTCATTTATCCTGTTGCTTTCTCTGAGGGTTCCTCAATCCAGGGTGGAGGCTACTAAGTCCAGGAGTCCCAAAACAATGGGTGGGCCACAGCATTGTTAGGGTCATTTGGTCACTTGTGTAGGTAAATGGCTTCTCACTTTCCCCAGAAAGCCAGCGAAGAAGATGGCATCCCTGCCGATTGGTTAGGAGAGCTTCCTGTCTGTGCTACCTGGTCTGGGTGGAAAGCTAGCAATGCACAGGTCAAAGAGAACTGGCAAAAATTAAAAAGACACACACACACAAAAAGATAAAAATCTTAACGTGGTGAGTGTTGAGGTCTTCTCAAATCTCTTGCTCAGAACTCGCCTTTAATCCGAGCGACTTGGGAATCAGTGGCAGGAAGATCTCAAGTTTGAGGCCAGAGGCAGCCTGCATAATTAAGTAAGACTCTGTCTTAAATACAAAGTAAAATATGGGCTGGGGGTATGGCTCAGGGGCTGAGCACTTGCAAAAAGCGGTGTGAGGCCCGGAGTTCAACTCCCCAGTATCACAATATATACATAAATACATAAACAAATAGCACAAATAAATTTAAAAAGTAACATAAAACAGAGTCCTTAGTAACCAAAAGGGAAAAGGCCAGGGTCAACCTGCGTAGGCAGGAGACACTGTGCTCTGCTGGGTCAACGTTTAGCCAAGAGGAGATGACCGCCAGGGCAGCCAAGGTTGTGTGTCACGTGGCGTGGAGGTGGTCCCACATTGTGAGAAGAGCGTGGCAGTCCTCAACAGCTGAAGAGCAGCCCCCCACGCCCACTGCACACTGGCTACTCACTGGCTGCTTGGAGGCATTCACTAATAAATTTAAAATATCGATGGCGACTTTAATTTTTATTGAAACTGTCACCTGGGTGTTGGAATGTCTCTCTGACAGCTTTAGTGGCTGTGTCTGCCACAAGTGGTACAATGCTAATTGCGTGGGCCTCCAAATCGTACACGCATGTTGCTAAATGTCCCTCGGTCCCTGGCAGGGACTGTCACAAAGTGGACGCCTGTCACCCAAGAGGCTGGAGCTGGCACACAGAGGAGGGAGGATACCCTCCGCTTGGCCATGCTTGAAGTTCACGCAGAGCCACAGAACCATCCAGTGGCCAGGCCCTGCTGGGAGCGCCTTTCTCACGTGGCTCCACAGAGAATCGCTTCCCACAGATCCTCCTCAGGTGGAGCGTAGCTACTCTGAAAATCCAAAATCAGAAACGTCCAAAATCTGAAGCTTTTTGAGCACTGACTTGATGCCAAAAATGGAAAATTCCACACCGTGAAACTTCGTTTTATACACAAAGTTATTGAAAATATTGTATTAAATCTCCTTCAGGCTGTGTGGTGAGGTGCATTGAAACAGAAATGAATTTTGTGTTTACACTGGGCCCCATTGCAAGATATGGCATTATATATGTGCAAACATTGCAAAATTTAAAAAATAATACCTTGTATGTATGTTGACATAAAATGTATATAGAAATACCAAGAAAAAATTCTATCTTTTTCACATAATCTGATGTAGTTATTGCAAAACATCCTTAGATGATTCGCTTTACAACCTTCCTTGAGTGTTGGGGGAAGCCCACAGTGGCTTCCAACGGGAGGGTGACATCCTCTTGTCCTGTCCCTTTCTCCCCCTCCTCTAGCTGCTCCACCTTATCCCTCTGTGTAAACTCTCCCTCAGGACCAGAGTGTCAAAGGACATGCAGTATTTGTGAGCTGGGAGGTCAACTGAATGGGTCACAACAAACATTGATAAATGAACTAGAACATGTGTTGTTTCTCTTTCTGAGCTCGTGTTCGTTCACTCAAAATAATTTTCTGTAATTCCATCCATTTTGCTGCGAATGACCTTATTTCATTTTTCTTGATTGCTGAGTAGTATTCCATTGTGTATATATACCACAGTTGTTTTTTTTTTTAAGTATTTCAGGTAAAAAGGCTGTTTCACAAGCATTGAGGCTGAGTCATGCCTGGCAAAACTCACATACTATCCTTGTGTAAAACTCCATTCTCCTTCCTCAGTTTCCCTGTTACGAGCAGCCTATGAAGGAAGCCCATAATTTTCATTTTGAAAAGTCGCACAACTTAGTACCATGCCTGACACCAAAGAGAACCACAATGCAGATTTTGAATACATGAGGGAAACTCAATGCTCTTATTGATTTTTTTCTAAACCTCTTGGAGGATGGGATTTAGCTCAGTTGGTAGAGCGCTGCTCTGCAGTCTCTGAGGTCCCAGGTTCTATGCCAAGCACCTCAAAAATGGGAGAAGAACGTGGCATCCCACTCCCAAGGCAATCCCCAAACAATCAGCCACTGAAAACTCTATGAGGGTTGCCATGAGTGGAACAGGACTGAACAGCACCTAACAACAGCAAACCCTTGGAAGTCCTGAGGCAAATAGCAAAGAGTGATACCAAATCGTAGCGATGGGTTTATCATTTTGCGTGAGGTAAACCTGTGATATTTTAAGTCCGGAAAAGAGCTCCCCATCTCAGGGGCACACTGTAGAATAATTGTATCACCTGAAGAATGAAACATGTTTTCTGAAACCATTACTGGGAGATCCTAAGATGTATCCTAAAATGTATCCAATCTCACAGAAGTGGAAATTCCTTCTGATCAGCAGCTGCGCCACATCATGGGGTGTTCTAATGATCAACAAATTAAAAAGACATTTTTATGGTCCCATCACCATATATAAAGCACAAAACCTCTTTCCTGTGTTACTGTGCCCAACGTCTAAATTAGAGATGGTTTCAAATCCCAGTAAGTGAATAGCGCAGACCCCCCACGGAGCGGCCGCTACATCAGTGAAAAGAATGTCAACAGTTAGGGTTTTTCTGGCGATGCCGCACGTGGGAGATTTCGCCAAATCGGGGAGAAATGGGTTTGGCAGGAAGGCACTAGAATAGCATTTTAGGAAGGAGAGCAAGCTAATGCCTTTGAAATGCAGCAATCATAGACTGCATTTTTCTTAAGGACTGAAGGCAATTTAGCTGTTGAAAATCTCAGAGGACTTTATTACCGGCAATATAAAAGGTAGTAAAATATTAAGAGATAAAGTCAATATAATTCTTATAATTTTTTTTAAAAAGATCCTATTTTCCCTCTGGGCCCTGGTTATTTACTTAACAAGGGGCTTGTGAACTGGGAGGACCATGGACTGCCTTACTTAAATCGGTCGCTCACGCTCCTATATGTCCCCTTCAGCCTGTTGGGTCTTTTTTATTATTTTTGCAGTGCTGGGGGTTGAACCCAATGCCTCACGCATGACAGGCAAGTGCTCTACCACTGAGTTGCACCCCCAACCCGTTTCTATCATTTTATCTTGAGTCAGAGTGTCACTAAGTTACACAGGCTGCCTCTGACCTCAAATTCACAATCCTCCTGCCTCAGCCTCCCAAGTTGCTGGGATTACAGGCTCACACCACTGCACCTGGCTTCCTCCTGCTACTAAAGCCCATGCATCCCAGCTAGTGGGCTGGGATTTAGCTCAGTTGGTAGAGCACTGCTCTGCAGTTTTTGAGGTCCCAAGTTCAATTCCCAGCACAGCAAAAATGGGAGAAGGATGTGCCAATCCACTCCCAAGGCAATCCCGAAGCAGTCAACCATTGAAAACCCTATGAGGGTCACTATGAGTCGGACAGGACTCGACAGCACCTAACAACAACAACAACCCCAGCTAGCAGGTGATACTGCCTGAAAACTGCAATTTTGGATGTGGCATTCCACCAAATGGATGCGACTCAATGAGTAACTTCAAGCTGTGAGCTTGGGTCTGCTTTTTGGTGCCCTGGGAGCCGGTGTCTCTCTGGCTTCCTCAGCTGCTTGTCCGAATCTCCATTCTCAATTGCTTCCTCCCGGCTCCTCCCTCCTTCCACACGCAGGGAAAAAGGTAAAACTCACATCCAAGCACGTGTTTTCCTCTGAGATCTTCACATGGACCAAGGGCGCGAGTTTGTTCTTCCTTTAGCACGGAAGTTTGATCATGAGCCAGAGCTTAGGGTACAAAGCAGCTCTTTTTTGGATTTTTAGGGACTCTGGGTAAAGCACAAATTTTCAGGAACCAGGGTGCAGTTGGGGCTCCACTGTAAATCAGCCCAAGGCTCCCATCTAGCTCAGGCCTAATCTGTTTGGGTTTTGCGTACTTTAGAAGCTAGCCGTTGTAGGGGCAGGAAAGTGCACAGTATTGTTGCTGATTATGTTATTGTAATGAACATGTTGGGCTGGGATTTAGCTCAGTTGGTAGAATGCAGCTCTGCAGTCTCTGAGATCCCAAGTTCGATTCTCACCACCATAAAAATGGAAGAAGGATGTGGCGATCCACTCCCGAGGCAATTCGAAAACAGCCATTGAAAACCCTATGAGGGTCACTATAAATCAGACACGACTCAATGATACCAAAGGGGCTGAGATTTAGCTCAGTTGGTAGAGCACTGATTTGCAGTCTCTGAGGTCCTGAGTTTGATTCCCAGCACCACAAAAATGGGAGAAGGATGGGGCAATCCACTCCCAAGGCAATCCCAAAACAATCAGCCATTGAAAACCCTATGAGGGTCACTATGAGTCAGATACGACTCCACGCCACCTAACAACAACAACAATGAATGTGTTGTTAAATCCCAAGTGGCCGGGGATGGACAGTGCCCAGGATGTGAGAAAGAAAACTTTCCATTTCAAGGAGGAAGCAGGACGGGGTGGCCAGGGCCCGGGAAACCCCACACACTGCACAGAGAGGTGACTGTGGCCGAGTCATCGAACAAGCACAGTGATGCTGAATACGGACAGCTCCCAGATGATGTGGAATTTTCCAGGCTAATCTGGGGATTAATCATAAACATCACTCCAGTAAGGCATAAAGGACCTGACCACCAGCAGGTAATTAGGAAATCGGTCTTTCTCTTCCAATCTCCTTGTTGTTGTTGTTGTTAGGTGCCATCGAGTCGGTATCTGACTCATAGCGACCCTCATAGGGTTTTCAATGGCTGACTGTTTTGGGATTGCCTTGGGAGTGGATTGCCAGGTCCTTCTCCCATTTTTGTGGTGCTGGGAATTGAACTCGGGACCTCAGAGACTGCAGCGCAGCGCTCTACCAACTGAGCTAAATCCCAGCTCTCCAATCTCCTTAGGAGAGAGAAAATATGGCTGTGGTCCCGCCCTTCCGTAGGAAAACATGCCGTGCGCCATGTCGCCTCTGAGCATTTCTTCACAGAAGGAGGAAGACCGCAGGATATGGCGTTATGTGGCAATAATGAGATGCAGATCACGAGCCAGGTCTTTATTCACTTGCTTAGGGAGGGCAGTTGAGTGGCTTAGAGGATAGAATGTGGATTTCTCTCAGGAGCCCCCAAGTGGGAATTCAATTTGCCGAGTGTGGAGACACACAGGACGTAGTGGCTGCGCGCATGAATGCATTGACAGCATTTCATGAAAGACATTCACTGGTTATGAAAGACGATGCCCAAGCCAGGCGCACACCTGTAAGCCCAGTGACTCAGGAGGCGGAGGCAGGAGGATCACAAGTTCGAGACCAGAGGCAGTCTGCGTAACTTTGTGAGACTCTGTCTCAAAAAGTAAAAACAATGGGCTGGGGGTACAGCTCAGTGGTTCAGCACTTGCAGAGCATGCAAGCGCAAGGCTCTGGATTCAACCCCCAGTACCACAAAAAAAAAAAAAAAAAAAAAAAAAAAAAAAAAAAAAAAAAAGGATGATGCCCTTCCGAAAAGACTGCCTTATTTTCAGAATTCCAGGTATCAGAGACTCTTCTGCTGCCAGTGTGTTACAGAACATTCCGTTCAGATCAGCTTCACTGCTGTGCGCCGCTCATCTAAAACCCGACGAACTATTCACGCCAGGTCCCTATCTCTGGTCTGACGACACCCTTGTGGCTGCGGATTTACAGCCAGGATGGTGAGGTAACTTCACGACGAGATGATCTGTACAATGCAGAGGGCAACGTTTTGATCAGACTGATCTCAATATTTCATTGCTGTGATCTTCTCCGTGGTTTTGCACCCGGGCTTCAAAGAATCACGACGTAGTGTGGCCTACTGGAAACGCCATAGTCATGGATCCAGTGAATTTCTCATTCTCCCACCAATGGTCCCTGTGGGCTGTGGCATGGGTCTGAGGCCAACTCTTGGCTCGTCATGGTCCTAACTTTGCTGCCATCAAAACTTTGCGCATTCAAATGCTTCAGAAAAGAGTGACAATCTGCCTGTTTTCCAGCGGGTTGCAGCAGACTGTGCCTGGGAGGTTTGGGGGTGTCTTCCTGTCCCAGGCATGGTGGCTGTTGACTATCACCATAGATCATCTGTATTGTGGGGCGTGCGCCTCCCGGTCCAGCCTGGATGTTCTGACAGGCGGTGCCACTGCGCACACAGATACTAAACACAATTCACCCGGGACCCTTGGGTGAGGGGAACCGACTCCTGTAGCACTCAGGACCCTGGCAAAGATGGGAGAAAGGAAAAGCATCAGGTGCTTTTGCCTTCCAGGGACAAACACCCATGTTGGTGGTCTCCATGGTCACAAGGAGACAGCTGTTGCTTCCTTGGTGATCAGATGGAGAGCGGGTTCTTTCCTTGTTGATGGTCGCAGCAGGAGAGCATTCTTTCCTCATGGAAGGTCCCGGGGAGAACAGGAAAGCTGTTTCCTTATCGGTGGTCTAGGCGAGAACGGGCAAAACGGTGAAAAAGGATGAAAAGGTCTTGCTTAGCCGATGATCTGGGCGAAAAAGGATGGAGCTGACCCAGTGCAGCTCCTGATATAGCTCGCCACGGAATGGTCTAAGCCAATCAGCTTTCAGTCCAATTGTCCAATCAGGAAGGTTTTTGTACAAACGTGCAGCCAAGTTCCTTTCATTTTCCCTGGATTTCTAATTTACAAATCAGATCTTCAAAAGCTGTTTCCCCAGTTTTGGGGTTTTTGCCAATTTCCTCCCAATTTTTCCCTACATGTATCAGCCACCAGCTCAGGGCTCTCTCAATACTCATTTAATTTCTAGGGGTTATGGGCAGGCGCCTGGCACCCTATGCACAGGACCCAATTCTCTTTCCTGCCAGCAGTCGAAGGCTTCCTGTGTAAGGCGCGTGGTGCACTTTGCAAGTCCTGCTTGCAGTGGGGATCTTCAGGAGGCTGAGGCAGCAGAGGGACACGGAGCGTAATACGAGGTTGGCTTGGAAAGCCAAGGGCGATCCTGGTGCCTCTCCATACTCCAGGCCCATGGCAGCAGGGGACTCAGGGGACAGGTACATAGAGAGGGTTTTGCAGGGAAGGAGAGGGCAGGAGGAGGGCAGGTGGAGCAGGACAACGGTCCCTGCCTAAAAACTGCTCACGGCTGTCTCTCAGGAGCACTGAACACATGGCAAAGGTTTTGCCCGCCACACCCACATCTCTTCCTGGGAAGGGGTTTGGGTTTGACTTCAGGAGGGAATTATTCCTCACGCAGAGTCTTTATATCATTATCTTGATTGTAATTGTTTTCAGAGACTAAGCATAGCATAATAAAAAGAACTTGGGGGTTTGGAGAAAGGAGTTGTGTGTTTGATTTCTGACACTGGGCAGAGTTGTTATGATTGTGGGGAAAGCACTTGATTCCCCACTTCTTGGACTGCTCAGTAGTAAATAACCTGCTTTCCTGGCCTCAGCGAGGAGCACGCGGGGGGGAAAGAGAGATGTCAGCGCACTTGGCCAACAGGAGATAGCCTGCCCAGCACTAGCTACAGCTGTTAGGGACAGAACTGCAGGAACACTCCATGCACTGGGTGTTGGTATTTTGCACCCTGGGAGGTCAACGGCATGGACAGAGCACTGTCCTGAAGCTCCCTGGGGCCGTCACCTACTCCATTTGCTTGTTACTGACAGCACCTACGTGCACCTGCTACCATGAGCCACCACCTTTTCCAGATCTCTATATTGAACTTTGGCAAAGTAACAATGTCACTTTGAAAACGAAGGTGCACCTGACTCATGCCATGGTATTTTCTGTCCCATCCTAGGGCTGTGAAAGCTGGACAATGAACAAGGGAGACAGGAGAACTGATGCTTCTGAATTATGGTGCTGGAGACATCTATTGAATATACCATGGACTGGCAAAAGAACCAACAGATCTGTCCTAGAAAAAGTACAACCAGAGTGCTCCTTGGAAGCAAGGATGG
>VMDO01042112.1:0-10752 GCA_007922755.1 Pedetes capensis | reverse complement strand
GTATTTAATATTCAATGTTTTCAATTGACTTTTAAGATATATTTTAGTATTATTATGGGGTGCAAAAAAGTGCTTTTCTTGAATAGATTATATCTGAAAATTGTAGTTTTTGGAATATTGGAGAAAGGATAACTTTGGATTATTCATTAAATTTGCACAAAGCCAAGGAAAATATTTAGCTTCAAATGTCAGAACTTCAAATCAAATATAAGGTTAATTAAGTGTCAGATAAGTTTATGCTGAAATAAAAATTAAAACATCATTACTTTATCTAAATGCCTGCAGCCATAGCCCTGTGGTATCCGATCCGATCAGATCTCAGAAGCTAAGCAGGTTCGGGCCTGGTTAGTACTTGGATGGGAGACCGCCTGGGAACATCAGATGCTGTAGGCTTGTGAGAAGGATCTGGCAACCCATTCCCAAAAATCAATCTGACATTGAAACCCTATGAACAGCAGAGGTGCACTGAGTTGGATACTGACTTGAGGGCACCTAACAACAACAAGAACAAGAACAACAACAACAACAACAACAACAGCAACAATTTTATCTACGTGGGTTAAAGTATTAAAATTTAGTTCAAATTTGACATCTTTTTGTTTAAGATACATGGGAAGATTTTCCTTTCATAAATCTACTTATCTAGCTGTCATCTACCTACCTATGTATCTTTCTATATCTCTGTCTCCATCTATTTATCACTTTCTTCTTCCCATTTAAGAAGTGATGCCTAACATTGTGGAACTGTACCATCAGAAATGCCCATGAGTGCATGGGGTAAAGAAAAGCTGCCTTATTTTCTCCTACCTCTAAGACCAACCAATGCTATTCCATTCGGGGTAAAGAGTTTTTGCTCCTCAGGTAGTGTGCGGTCCCCTTCCTTAATGGCTTCTTGAGATGGATTAGCAGTATTTACCTGTATGACTTTAAACTTTTTAGAGTGGTCAAAGGGGATAGAGGTATGAAAGCCAACAATTTCTAGCTGTGGAACAAACCCTTGACTTCTCTATTTCCCATTCTTTTCAGAAGTCATTTATTACAACTGAGGATAGAGAAAAAAATTATAGGGAATTCAACTGATGTTTTTTTTAAAAAAATTAAACCTAAAAGGTACCATAAACAAGAGGAAAATATTAAACTCTCAAGCTTGGCTATGGTTTTGTTATTTCCTGAAATTATACAATTGATATATTTTTAAATTAAAGATGTACTTCAGATTAATTGTCCAAATGTGACCTTGTTGTTGTTGTTGTTAGGTGCTGTTGAGTTGGTATCAGACTCATTGCGACCCTCATAGGGTTTTCAATGGCTGACTGTTTCAGGATTGCCTTGGGAGTGGATTGCCAGGTCCTTCTCCCATTTGTGCAGTGCTGGGAATGGAACTCCGGACCTCAGAGACTGCAGAGCAGCGCTCTACCAACTGAGCTAAATCCCAGCCCTAAATGTGACCTAGAATTGGATTAAAGAAGAATTTTATTTGAAGGTACTTCTTTTTATTTATTTATTTCTTTTGCGGTCCTGGGGGTTGAACCCAGGGCCTCGCGCCTGCATGCCTTGCAAGGGATGGACCACTGAGCTGCACCCCCAGCCCATTTTTCTTTCTTTTTTCATTTTTTTTTTTTTTTTACTTTTGAGACTGGGTCTCGCTAAATTACCCAGACTGCCTCTGGTCTAGATCTTGCGATCCTCCTACCTCCGGTGGGATTACAGGTGTGCGCCTGGTACTGAGTTCACCTTTTAATGTAGATTTTCGTTAGCTATTTAAATTTTTTAAAAACAGGAAAAAATATTCTTCTATCAACACATAGGATTAAAATTTTAAGCCTTAATGCACTCTATGACTGTTATATTAGAACCTGATGATAGAAAAAAACTACATGAGTTATTTTAATATTTCTGCAATTGGGTAATTTGATTTTCCTTATTTATAAAATATTTTAGAGTAATTGATGAAAATATAATTAACAAACACATTAAGAATAATTTCATCTAAATATATTTGTGTAATCATCTCAAGGCTTTCTATCATTTACTCAGAATTACTCAGGAAGTAAAAATCCAATGGTTTTGATGTCTCATTAAGTTCCTAGTAAATCTACTTTTGGAACTTCCAACAAATGGTGAATGATTATAAGTTCTTGTTACACAAATTAAAATGAGAAATAAACCCAACTATATTTGTACATATGCTAAGTTCTTAAATATTAATTTCATGTTCAACATTCTAGGTACTAACAACATTGAAAGAAATTTCTGTTGTGGAGTAGCATGTTAAGTATCACCTGACTAACATTTATTGAACCTTCACCATGAACAGATATTTGCATATATTATCCTTTAGTTCTTATAGCTACTAAGCAAAACTAGTGGTGATACACTACCAAAGATCTACACAATACTCACCTCCCAACGTCCCATTCCAGTATGCCTTCTTTATATCATGGGTCATGATTAGTCTGAGCCAACCAAGGCAAACATCCTCCCTGGCTTCCTAGGCTTCTTCCTTCTAGAAATGGCTACTTAACTAGAGTCTGGACAGTAATGAATAAGTGCAAATCTTGGGCAGCAAGGAAGGTCTTAGAAATCAAGGTCTTCCTAATAAAATGGAATACTCAGTGCTGGTAATAAGTACTTTCCTCTACTCTTTTGTTTGAATACTGATATAGTATCTGTAGCTACAGAAGTTATTGTGTGGCAATTATTGAATTTATTTGAAGGAACTCGGCATAGAAGGAAAGAATGTTCCCATAGAGAAGATGGGAAGACAGAAGAAACTAAATTTCTACTGGCATTGGAACAGTTAGGTAAATATTCACAGTTATTTAACTATGGATTTCTTCAAGGAAAAAAAAATCAGTAAGTGTTCAATCTACAGATATTGGTCTTCGATTACTTATAACAACAAAGATATCTAACAAAAACCTCATTTATTTTTAAAAGATGAATAATGGGGACTTAGGGAATTGAAAGAAACTCAGTAACATGCTTAGACAATCAGAAAAGAGTGATCTAGGATTTGAAATAATTTTAAAGTGCATGCTTGTTCCATTAGCACAGCTGAGTATAAAAATAGAACAATTTTTTAATTTAGTTAGAGGTGAAAGATGGTATACAAAACTCAGACCTTAAAATAATTTTCAAACACAGAAAGAAACGTAGTATTTCTAAAGTGTTAAAACTGTGAGAAATTATAGGAATGTCTCATAATAGAGATGTATATATGCCACTTACTCTCAAATTTATCAAATTTTTCATTATGATTTAATCCTAGGTGAAAAGTTTAGTATTTGTACAGCAAAAGACTTACTACTTTGCACCCCACCAACATTTATTAATAAAAAAAGAAAAGCTTGCACTACTCTATGAAAGTAACTGAGCATCTTTCATTAAATACATGTCAGTGACTTACTAGTCACTTATGTGGGCATTTAAGCAAATAATTTTGGTATTTCTTTCATAAGACAAATACATATCAGTGTAGTGCTATGAATTTTAACTTAGCTGATTGGCACTCCACATTTAAAATCACATAATAAAATGAATGGTAAACAAAAAAGACCAAAAATTTCCCCTTTATTAGTAAATGATGATGGAGTACAGAGTAATACATTATTGGCTTTTTCCATTATGCATCCTATACATCACTTCTGGCAACACTTTCATCAACCCTCAAAGTTTATGGAGCTTTATGCCTAATATATAGTAAAATTCAAATGCCACAATTTTTAATAGCTAAAGAATACACTGTGAGATTTCAGGAGTCTTTTTGATTTAAATATGTGCATGTGTGTTGTGATTTTTCTTTATTGACTGCTTTTAATTTAAAAGTTCTGCAAAAATCCTTACTTCAAACTTTAGCTGAGTGAGTCAGTTTGACAGGTGTTTGGGGAATTTCTCTTTTTCTCCTCACACTTTATTTCTTCTGTTAACAATATATTTCTACTAGTTGCTTTTAAAATTGTCAATAGTGAATTGGAGAGCAAAAACATCAGCATTCTAGACATCAGTGAGATAATATGGACTGGTATTCATCATTTGGAATTAGATAATCATATGGTCTACCATGTGGGAAGTGAAAGCTTAAAGAGTAATGGGGTTGTGTTCATCATTAGAAAAGACCTCTCAAGATCTGTCCTGAAATGCAATGCTTTCAGTGATTGAATGATATTCATGCACATATAAGAAAGACCAGTTAGTATAACTGCTATTCAAATTTACAAAACCACTAATGGGGCCACAAGTGAAGAAGTAGGAGATTTTTACCAGCTTGTGTAGTCTGAAATTTATTGAACATGCAATCAAGATACACTAAAAATTCCTGGTAACTGGAATATAAAAGTTGGAAACAAGGCTCCATAGTTGAAAAATCTGGCATTGGTGACAGAAACAATGCTATAGATTGCATGGTAGAATTTTGTCTGACCAATGACTTTTTCATTGCAAGTACATTTTTAATCAACATAAACGGCAACTGTACACATGGAATTCACCACATGGATTATATAGGAACAAAACTAACTACATATGTGGCAAGAGTTGATGGGAAATCTCAATATCAGAAGTAAGAACAAGACCAGTTGCTATCTGTGGATCAGATCATCAACTGCTCATATGTATATTCAAAAGGAAACTGAAGAAAACTAGAACAAGTTTACAAGAGCTAAGATACCACTTTGAGTATATCCCACCTGAGTTCAGAGACCATCACAAAAATATATTTGATGTGTTAGACACCAATGATCAAAAACTAGAGAAGGTGCACCATGACATCAAAGACGTCATTCATGAGGAAAGCAAAAGGTTATTAAAAAGAGAGGAAAACAGAAAAGACCAAATTACATATCAAAAGAGACTCTGAAACTTGCCATTGAGTCATACAGCTAAAGTCAATGGAAGACATACAAAGAACTAAACAGAAAATTTCAAAAGGCAGATCAAAAAGACAAAATCAAATGTTATAATGACATGTGCAAAGAGATGGACGTAGAAAACCAAAAGTGAAGGACACGATTTGTTTTTATCAAGCTTAAATAATTGAAGAAAAATTCAAGCCTTGAGTGGCAATAGTGAAGGATTGCACGGGGATCCTTTTGATGCAGGAAATATTACAAGAAGAGAAAAGGAGTACAGAGTCATTATATGAAAAAAAATTTCAGGTAACCATTTCAAGAGGTTGCATCTGATCAGGAACGAGTGGTACTAAGGGAAGAAGTAAAAGCTACCTGCAATGCATTGACAGAACACAGGGCTTCAGGAATTCATAGAACACCAGTTGAGATGCTTCAACAAATAAGTGAAGCCTTGAAGGCCTTCACTTTTCTATGCCAAGAGATTTGGAAAACAGATACCTAGACAACGGACTAGAAGAGATCCATATTTATTTATTCCTATTCCCAAGAAAAGGGATCCAATCAAATGTAGAAATTTTTAAATAATATCTTTAATTCTACATAGATGTAAACTTTTACAAAGATCATTTAAAAGCAACTGAAGCAGAATATTGACAGGGAACTGCCAGAAAATCAAGCCAGTTTCAGAAGAGGGTGTGGAACCGGGAATATCATGGTTGATGATAGATCGACATTGACCAAAAGCAGAGAATACCAGAAAGATGTCTATTATTGATTTACTGACTATGCAATGGCATTTGACTACATGGATCACAACAAATTATAGACAATATTACAAAGTATGGGAATAACAGAGCACTTAATTGTGCTCATGAGGAATATGTAAGTGTATCGGTAAGCAGTCATTCATGCAGAACAAGGAAACACTGCCCTGGTTTAAAAGAAGGAAAGGTATGCCTCAGGTTGTGTCCTTTCACCATCCCTATTAAATCTTTGGGCTGGGATTTAGCTCAGTTGGTAGAGCACTGAGCTGCAGTCTCTGAGGTCCCGAGTTCAATTCCCAGCAACACAAAAATGGGAGAAGGGCCTGGCAATCCACTCCCAAGGCAATCCCAAAACAGTCAGCATTGCAAACCCTATGAGGGTCACTATGAGTCAGATACCGACTTGATGGTGCCTAACAACAACAACATTAAATCTTTATGGTGAGCAAATAATCCAAGAACTTGGACTTTATGAAGAAGAACATGGCCTCAGGATGGGAGGAAGATTCATTCATAACTTGCATTATGCAGATGTCACAACTTTGCCTGCCTAAAGTGAAAATTTAAAACACTTACTGATAAACATCAATGTATAAAGCCTTCATTATGGATGGCACATAAAAATGAAGAAAACAAAAATCCTTACAACTGGGTCAATAAGCAACTTCATAATAAATGAAGAACACATTGAGTTTGTCCAAGATTTTGCTTTACTTGGTTCTATACCTGCAGAAGCAGCAGTCAAGAAATCAAGGCACATTGCTTTAGAAAAAGCTGTTGCAAAACAATTCCTTTAAAGTGTTGGAAAACAAAGATGTGATATTGAAGATCAAGTTGCACTTGAATCATGCCATGGTATTTTCAGTTGCGTCATATGCTTGTCAAAGCTTCATAGCAAATAAAGGAGACAGGAAAAGAATTATTGCATGTGAATTATAGTACTGGAGACAGATATTAAATATACCATGCACTGCCAACAGAACCAACAGATCTGTCCTACTTGAAATGGAACCAGAGTGCTCCTTGGAAGCAAAGGTGGCTAGACAGGGTCATGGACTTGTTGTTGTCAGGTCATGTTGTCAGAAGAAACCAATACCTTGAGAAATACATAATATTTGGAGAGTGATGGGTCCAAAAAAAAAAAAACTAGATGAATTGACACAGTGACAGCAACAATGGTCTTAAATGCAAAAAAAGATCATTGTTGGGTGCCATTGAGTCAGATCTGACTCATAGTGACCCTATGTATAAGAGAATGAAGTAATACTCAACACTATGCCATGCATACAATCCTTTTTTGTTTGATAGCAACATTTCAGGCACTATATTTCTTTTCATTTTGAGTCATTCTACATATGCAAACACTGCATATACTGACATTTTCCACATTTAACTGTGCAATATAATAATTGGTAATCAGATGGTGTGTTACCTTTCGTGGCTGTAGCAAAATATCTCACATAAACAACATAAAGGAGCAAGGACTTATTTTGGCTCATGGTTTCAGAGGATTCATTCCATAGTCTTTGGGTATCTTGATTCTGGGCCTAAGGTGAGACAGAACATCGTGGTGGTGGAAGCATGTTTCAGAGGCTATTCAGCTCATGGCAGACAGGAAACAGAAAGATAGGCATGCAGGAAAGGACGTGGGTAAATGTTATCCTGAAGGACATGCCCTCAGTCACATACTTCCTCCAACTAGGCCCCACCTTATGCTTTTCACCGCCTCCTAAACAATGCCATCCTATTATGAATCTATCAAGGGTTTAATCCACTAGGGCAGAGCCCTCAGGATCTAATCACTTTCCCAAAGCCCATCCTGTGGCAACCCAGACTCCAAAACATGAGCCTGAGGGGCACATGGTGATATTTATACCATAATAGACAAAGTTCATTTTAGTTACTTCTTATCATTGTCCAGTGGAGAAAAATAAAGTGTCTGAGTCTTATTTTGCACACACACACACACACACAAACACACACACACATACACACACTTTTTTACAGTGTTTGGTATCCAAGCCAGGCCCTTGCAAATGTTAGGCAAGCAGTCTACTACCAAACTGTAACTCCAGCCCTACATATTTTTAATGTTAGTTGAAAATTCATTATGTGAGGAAAGATGGATTAGTTGTTCTACTTTTTTGTTTAACCAATGGCTAGGTGTATACAAATTTCTCCTTAGTGTGCACAGAGTCATTGGTAGAAAAAAAATTAACTATTTTCTTATGATTTTAAGGAATCTTAAAAGGCACAGAAGAAATAACTATTTTAAGCATTTATTGAACATTGACATGGCTTAATTTTAATTTAATTATTGGCATGAACTTCTAGACCAATTTTATTCTTGTTTTTCAGAAGAGAACAATAGCTATAACAGAGGATATTCAAAAAATGATTTTAAAAAGTAGCTTATTTAGGATAAATGTCATAGAAACAATTATAGGTACATAGGTCATGCATAGATTACAGGAAATAGTAATATTGCCTAAAATAACTTCACTTGGAACCATGTTAAGGACCAAGGAACTGCTGCTCCCAGGAGCACTGGATTGCTTTCTAGATATTTGTCAGCATTTTCAGTTTAAGGAAACAGTTTGAAATTGTACAACAGCAACTCCTTAGGAAAGTATATTAATGCTTTGCAAAAATCCAAAATGTGATGCCCCTTAAATTTTCAGGTATCCTGGGACTATTCTCAGCTGTTAGTTTATATAGCTGCTTGTCTCAATCAATACTCTATTAGGTGCAGCAGTTTTGTAGCACTCAGCTATGAAATGATATGGCAAGGTTTTCCATACTATTGCTTCATTAAAGGACAAAGGAACCCTAGGTAATACTACTAGAACACTAGAGATTATAAGTCACTTTAATGAGAGTGAATAAAATCAATCTTATCTATTATTAAATTTAATGAAAAGCAATTCCCACAATCACTGATTGATCATCTGGGATTTCTTACTAGATTAGCTGAATCTGTTGAAGGAGCTATTGCCACCTCTGAATGCACTGCTAACATTTTACATTGTTCCAAACAACTCACAATTCAAAGCATTGGTATATACAAACTGCTTAGCTCAGCTCTATGAAAGTAGGCCAATTACTAAGTCATTTTAGTGAGAGACTTGCAAACATTTGACCTTGCTTTCATGTGGAATGCATCATTGAGCTTTGCATAGTTCAGAGTGTTATGAAGGCTTGTAGCATTTTAATTGAAAGGCGTATCTTACATCATATTAAATATTATTAATGTCAAACTCAAAGGACAAGCCTCCTCCATCTTGAAAATTGAAATCCTCCTTCCTTAGCCTCCCAAGTCACTGAGATCACAGCATGTGTCTCAGTACTGGGTTAACAATGACTTGTTGGTTTTACTTATATTATGATTAGTGTTGATTTTTGCCCATTTTTGATTTCTATTAAATTGATGCACTGATGGATTATATGTGAATTTGTAACATTGAGAGCTAAGTTCCTGGTACCAACTTTATTGTATGGATCCAAGTAAAGATGTCCAAAAAAAGGAAAAGTAAAAGGGAAAGAAAATTCCATGCAGTTTGGAAGTTGGAAATAAAGCAGTAGCTTTGTACTTGGAAATGCAGTTAGATGCAAGTTCAACAATAATTGAGATGCTCATTGGGTTCCATTTGAACTAGTTCTTTCTGACTTTGAATCCAAATTTACTTCCTAATCTTAGAAAAAGAAGGAGAAGCCTTCTTTTCCAGAAGCCACTTGATTGTTAGAGAACCACATAGGCAGTACGTACACAAGGGTAACATCTTTCCATAGATTATGTAAAACATTTTCTTCAAAGTTTATTTTATTCAGTCAATGGACTCCCCCCTATATTCTTGTTCTAAGTTGTCCACCCAATAAGAGGTTCAGATAAACATATTAAAGACTCATCCTATAATCTCATGATTCCTCCTTCTAGATCTTCAATTTTCTATCAACATTCATTGGTTTATAAGGTTTAACTTTATAAAACAATTTAGTTAAATGAAAAAACAAAAGTATATATATTCATTGTGCACACCATGTTGTTTTGAAATATGTATACCCTGTGAAATGGATAAATCAAGTTAACTAATAAAGGAATTGCCTGCTATACTTATCTTTATTCTTTTATAGTGACAACACTAAAAATCTAAGCTCTTAGCATATTTCAACCAACAATTCCAACAGATGTGAGATGGTTTCTAATTGTGGTTGTAATTTGGATTTTTATTATAAGTAGTAATTAACATTTTTCATATATCATTCACCATTTACATGTCTTCTTTTGAGAAATCTCTTTAAAATCTGTCCATGTCTCAGTTGTTTTAGTTTTCTTACTATTTAATTATTTGGGTTCCTTACACATTTTGAATATTAACCTATTATCTGATGTATAGTTTGAAAATATCCTCTTCCATTGGCTAGGTTGTCTCTATACTTGGATGGTTGTTTCCTTGACTGTAGAGGAATTTTTTAATTTGATGTAATTTCATGTCCTTAATTTTGTTTTTGTTGCCTGTGCTTTTAGATTCATATCTAAAAATGAAGATCAATTCCTATATAAACCCTTTTTTCCTACAATATTAGTACTGATTCTATTTCTGTGAGTGAACTTTAAGGAACACAAATGTCTAAAACTATAAATTCAGCAGTACATGAATTTTTTTCAAGTTTTATTAGTCAATATCTCTTCTAGTGTATTTCATAAATTATACCTAAATATTATTAATGATATCACTCAGTGTATATTTCTTTTCTTCTTAATAATTATTTTTCCTTTAACTTACTAATTTACTCAAAACTAGGCCTAAGTTTGTTTTCTATTGGAAGAGAAGATACAAATTAAAACAAAAGATCAAATTCTTGGATTCTCCTTGACTACTCTGACATTTATAAATCTGCAGAGGAGACAGTTGCCTTGAAATAATTATTCTCAACTCTAAGAGGGATATATTTGAAAGAAAAAATGGATTTAATTTGCAAGATTAATATTCATAATTTTGAAAGAAGAAAGCCTCTTTTTATATCTATAGATAAGATTATTCAAATAGGAAAAAGTGAAGATTTTGGTAGGATGAAATGTTCTATACCACATTTTGGTGCTAGCTACAAAATTATATAAAATTATTACAAAAAATTAA
>VMDO01042111.1:0-10758 GCA_007922755.1 Pedetes capensis | reverse complement strand
CAAATTGGAAAGGAAGTCAAATTGTCACTATTTGCAGATGATATGTCTTTATATATACAAAAACCTAAAGATTTCACCAAGGACATATTAGACCTAAGAAATAAATTCAGAAAAGTTTCAGAAGGCAAATTCATTGTTTAAAACCACTGTTGCTATTTGTCAATAGTGACTTATTTGAAGTAGACATCAAGAAACTAATTACACATCTACAAAATATCTAGAAATACATTTAATGAAAGAGACAAATATCTCTATAATGAAAATCATTAAACACTGATAAAAGGAATTAAAGAAGATACACTGAAGTAGAAAGATATCCCATGTTCATGAGTTAGAAGAATCAGTATTTTTAAAATGTATGTACTGGCCAAAATGATTTACATCTGTAATGGAATTTTTGTCATAATAGCAAGGGAATTATTTACAGAACTAGAAAAGTATTAAGAAATTTCTCTGGAACCAAAATAAAAACCAAACAAAACAAAGTACCCAAAGCCATTTTGAGCAAAAACAAGAAAGCAGGAAGAATTACACTACCTAGCTTCAAAACAAACTGAAGATGCAGTAACTGAAACAATATGTTATTGGCATAAAAACAGACACATACACTGATGGAACACAATAGGGAACCTATAGAAGTAACCACATGCATCTGCAGACAACTGATTTTTGCAAAAGGTGCTAAGAATATGGATGCACTCTGAGATCCTGGGTTCAATCTCTAGCACTGCAAAACAGGAGAAGGACTTGACAGGCCACTGCTGAAACAATCTCAAAACAACAAGCCATTGAAAACCCTATGAATGGCAGAAAAACACTGACATAGTGCCAGGCATGGCACAGTATTAGACAGTGTTTTGTTCTGTTGTACATAGGATAGCTATGAGCTGGACCTGACTAGAGGGCCCCCAACAACAACAACAACAACAAATGGTGTTGGGAAAATTATAAATCCACATACAGAAGAAAGAAAATAGACGCTACCAGCAGTTGTGAATACCAACTAAAAATATGCAAAAGGTTTAAATGTAAGACTGGAAACTATGAAAGTACTAGACTAAAGCATAAGGGACATACATCAAGATGTTAGAATGAGCAAGGATTTTTTGGACAAGACCACAAAATCATAGGAAATCAAATCAAAGCTACACAAATGGTGTTATATAAAACTAAAAGGCTTCAGAAACATAGAGAAAGAAATCAATAGAGTCAGGAGAAATCCTCCAAAATGGGAGAAACTATTTACACCACATACACACACATATATATATATATATATATATATATATATATATATATATACACACACACACATACATACATACATATATATATACATATATACATATATGTACATGTATGCATATATATACATATATATATTAAATATTGACATCCAGAATTTGGAATAAGGTATTCCAAAAGTTAATATTAAATACCACACAATCCAATGAAAAAATGGGCAATGGATCTAAATGCACATTTATCAAAAGACATACAAATGGCAAACAAGTATGTAAAAAATACTCAACATCACTAGTCATCAGAGAAATGCAAATCAAAACTACAATGAGATAAAAATGGATACGATCAAAAAGAATAAAGATAACAAGCACTGGTGAGGATGTGTAGAAAAGGGAAGACTGTCATATAGTTGGTAGGAATGTAAATTGGTACAAACATTATGGGAAATAGTATGGATGTTACTGAAAAAAATAGAACTATCACATGGTCTAACAATTTCACTAATAGATATATTTCTAAAGAAAATGAATTCAGAATGTTGCAAAGATCCTGCACCCTCATATTCATTACAGAACTAGTCATAACAGCCAAGAAATGGAAACAACACAATTATCCATAAACTGATGAATAGGTAAAGAAAAGGTGGTATAATGTACCAAAAAATATTATTCAGCCATAAAAATAAATGAAATTGTGTCACTTGCAACAACTCTAGAATAGAAAATTATTCTGTTAAGTGATATACACTAGGCCCAGAAAGACAAGTACTGTATGATTTCATTCATCTGTGGAATTTGAAAATGTTGATCTCATAGAAGTTGAGAGTAGAGTTGAAGTTACTAGAGGTTGGGGTGAGTAATGTTAGTCAATGAGTACTAAATTATTAAACAGGAGAAAGGTGTGGGAGTGCAATTGTACAGTACATTGATTAAAGATAATAGCTAAGTAATGTACATTTCAAAAAGCTAGACAAAAGGATTTCTAGTGTTTTCACCACAAGGAATTAATAAATGTTTGAGGAAATAAATATGGTTAAACTGATTTAAACATTATACAATATATATATATATATATAAACCTTACATGGTATCCCATTTATATATACAACTTTTGTGTTTTTGTGTCAGAATAAAAATAATTTTCCATATTTAAAATAATTTGTTCTAGCACTATTTAGGTGTTTTTGTTTGTTTGTTTTCTCCTCAGGGATTGAACCCAGGGCCTTGCATGTACTTTGCAAGTACTCTGCCTCAGGGCTGGATCCCACCATTTTTTCTTCTTTCTTTGAGTTTTTTATACAAGCTGCCTCTGGCTTTGAACTCTTGATTCTCCTGCCTCCACCTCTCAGAGTTTCTGGGATTACAGGTATGAAGCCTCATGCCCAGTTTATTACTTAAGACTGCTAATAACATGCTTGCACTGAGACCTTCTGTTAGAAGGTGGTACTATGTTCATTCTCCTGAAGCAATGTCTTCAGAAAAAGTTACATTTGGTGTGAAATAAGTCATTTTTTAATGTGGATATTTCCAGAACTACAATAACATTTCAGGAAATCTCAAATTTTCTATTTTATTGTTAATATATTTCCAAACAAGACACTTCTCAGAGTTTACCACTCTCTTATAATAATTTACACAATAGGATTACAAAATTCAATGCCAACCCATTTTTTGTTTTAAAGGTTTCTTATTCTTTCTCACAAGTTCATTAAATACATTTTTATTTCTTATAAGTTGCAAAAGGTAAGTGTTTTTAAATTTTCTAATAGATTATAAGTTTCCATGCCAATTCTCATAAAATACAAATTAACGAATATAATGCAATAACTGTACCTCATAACATTGTATAAAATTTAAATTCAGACATTATTGTTATTTAAGATCTCATACATTTGAAAGAATGAAGTAAAAACAAACCACCTTAACAGTTTTGTACCTTGTCATACTCAAATATGCCCTTACCCTTAAAAGTAGCAGTTCCATGACAGATGTTATAGAGCTCATTCATACATCTCTTTTCAATTATGACATCGGGAATGTAATATTAACATCAGTCATAGTGGAAATATTATAATATAGTAATCATCAAATACTACAAAACAAAATTATCTCCTCTTTTGCATGTGCTCTGCCAATGAGTTTCATCCCAGGCACCTTTTGTACATTTTTAAAATCAAGACATGGTATTGCTAAGTTATGCAGGCTGACTCTGGTCTTAAACCTGAGATTTCCCTGTCTCTACCTCCCGAATTGCTGGCATTATAGGCATGCACCACCATACCTGCCCCCACCCCAAACTTTGAAGTAAAAGAAATTCTTTATTTTGATTTTGGTAGCATGTATATGCCTCCAGCTGTAGCCCTGTGGCATCTGATCCCATCAGATCTGGGAAGCTAAGCAGGGTCAGGCCTGGTTAGTACTTGGATGGGAGACCACCTGGGAACACCAGGTGCTGTAGGCTTGGGAGACTGACCTTGCAACCCACTCCCAAAAAACAATACGCCATTGAAAACCCTATGAGCAGCAGAGATGCAGTGACAATAGTGTTTTGTTTGCCTGTTGTATGCAGGGCTGCTATGAGTAGGATACTGACTCAATGGCACCTAAGAACAACAAGCGTGTATATAGCTGTGTATACGTATGAAGACTCAAGCTTTTTATGAAGTGGTGAAATTTGTTATGAGTAAATGTATGTTAATTTACAATTTTCTTTAACGTTTTCTAAATCTTGGAAACCTAAACAAATTTGCATCATATATATGAACAATTCTAATTTTCACACAGCTGAAATAAAATGGTGAACAAAGGAATTTAGAAAACAAAATAAAAATTATATCAAAAATTAAATTTTTTGTTAAATTTTTCAATGATCTAATCACCTTTGTATGCACTTATATATGAATTTTTCTGGATTATTTTTTATGTATGTGTGGTTATAACACATAATCTTGTGATTTAAAAGATTGATTGGTAAAAATATTTAAAACAATATGCATGATAAAAAGGTGTAAAAGCTTGGAGAGGTGGTGCATAGATGTAATCTCATCACTCTGAAAAGAGAGGCAGAAAAATACTGAGTTCAAAGCCAACCTGCTCTACACAGCTAGATACTCCTTGTCTAAAATTATAAAATAAAATAAAATAAAATAGTAAGATAATCTAAAATAAAATAAAGGGCTGGTGATGTAGCTCAGCAGTAGAAGGCTAGCATTAGCAAGGTCCCAGGACCATAAAAAAAAAGGGAGGGTGAAGTTAGTTTCAGAAAACTTTTATTTCTCTCTACATGAAAACGGGTTTAATGTCATAATGTCAAGGAAGATTCAAGCAATATTTGAAGAATAAGACATGTACTAAATATCAACACTTAAAGCACATTTCTAGATTCATATTTTCCTTTTCAAAGGTGATAAATGTCATCTCAAAAGTTTGATATTTTACATAAAATATTTTCACTGGTATATTATTGAAAATTTTTCTTATAATTCACACTTCAACAGATGCAGTAAGTATAAAGAAACTCCTAAAATCATGATAGATAATTGTTTAGTCCATTATCAAATTGTCAGCTGTATATAGTTATTTATGCACAGTCAGCATAATAATGTTTCCTTACTTTTTAAATAATGAACTGTTAAATAATCAGCAATTATTTTTGTTTTTATTTAGATGAAATTATTCAATATGAAACTGCTGGTGTTACATTTAAACGATTATATTATTGAAATCATGATATCAGAATCTCAAGTTAGCAATCCAATTTTTAAAGTTTTAATGGTCTATGTTAGATACCATCTAAAAATAAAAGAGATAGTAATATTATTTTATAAAATCTATTCTAAAGCTTCTCTTAGTCTACGATATTTCTTTTATTAAATACCTGAATTCTCAGATTTTTCATAACTATATAATTTTGATGACTATAGTGGGCTATTTTCTTTCATGGCAAGTGTTTTACTCATTTTAAAGTCGTGAAAATATTTTTCAATGTTTCTTCCATATTTATGGTCTTCACTTTCATATTTAGATCATCAATGCAGCTATAATTGAATTTTGAAAGTAGTTTGATATGTCTTGGTTTTCTCTTCTCCCATAAATGTTGAATTCATACAGAATAACTTTTTGAAAGTCTGTATTCACTGCCAAAATTTTAATGACACTTTTACCATAAATCAAATGCTTTTAAATATGTGAACATATGTGACATATGTGAAATATGTGAACAGTTTCTGAATTTCTTATTTTGTTCCATCCATTAATTTGCCTATCATAATTAATTGTAAATTATAGCTTCATTTAAATTTTCTGCATTCTCAATGATGTCATCTCTGAATAACGACCATTTTATATATTACTTGTCAATAACCTATTTCTTTGTCTTGATATACTATCTCTTGACATAATTATGTCCTACAGTAAAATATTTCTTTACTTTGGGGTGATAAGGGTATTTGTTGCCATTGTTGCTTCCAAGGAGCACTCTGTTGCACTTCTTCTAGGACAGATCTGTTGGTTCTTTTGGCAGTCCATGGTATATTCAATACACATCTCCAGTATCATAATTCAAAAGCATCAATTCTTTTCCTGTCTCCTTTGTTCAATGTTTAGCTTTCACAACCATATGATGCAACTGAAAATAGCATAGCGTGAGTCTGACACACCATTGTCTTCAATGTAACATCTTTACTTTTCAATACTCTAAAGAGATCTTTTGCCACAGCTTTTCCTAGAACAATGCGTCTTTTGATTTCTTGACTGCTGCTTCCATGGGTGTTGATTACAGAGCCAAGTAAAGCAAAATCTTGGACAACATCAATCTTTTCTCCATTGATTGTGAAGTTGCATACTGACCCAGTTGTAAGGATTTTTGTTTTGTTGATGTTTAGTCGCAACCCATATCGAAGGCTATGATCCCTGATCTTCATCAGTAAATGTTTTAAATCCTCTTCACTTTCAGCAAGCAGAGTTGTGTCATCTGCATAATGCAGGTTGTTAATGAGTCTTCCCCCAATCCTGATGCCGTGTTCTTCCTCATAAAGTGCAGCTTCTCGGATTATTTGTTCAGCATATAAATTGAAGAGATAGGGTGAAAGTTTACAGCCCTGACGCACACCTTTCTCAACTTTAAACCAGGCAGGGTTTCCTTGTTCTACTCAAACAACTGTCTCCTGGTTTACGTACAGATTCCTCATGAGCACAATTAGGTGCTCTGGTATTCCCATTTTCCGAAGTGTTGGCCATAATTTGTTATGATCCACACAGTCAAATGCCTTTGCATAGTCAATAAAACATAGATAGACATCTTTCTGATATTCTCTGCTTTCAGCCAATATCCACCTTACATCAGCAATGATGTCCCTGGTTCCCCACCCTCTTCTAAATCCTGCTTGATTTTCTATATACTGCTGCAGTTGCTTTTTCCGGTAATTCCCTGTCTATATACTGCTGAAGTCCCTTCTGAATGATCTTAGTAAAATTTTGCTGGTGTGTGATATTAATGATATTGTTTGATAGTATCCACAGTCAGTTGGATCCCCTTTTTGGGAATAGGCACAAATATGGATCTCTTCCAGTCAGTTGGCCAGGTAGCTGTTTTCCAAATCTGTTGGCATAAACATGTTAACACCTCCAGTGCTGCATATGTTTGTTGAAACATCTCTATTGGTATCTCATCAATTCCAGGAGCCTTGTGTTCACCAGTTCTTTCAAGGCAGCTTCCACTTCATCCTTCGACACCATTAGTTCCTCTTTATATGCAACCTCTTGAAATGGTTGGTCATCTATCAATTTTTTTAATATAATGACTCTGCGTGTTCCTTCCATTTTCTTTTGATGTTTCCTGCATTGTTTAATATTTTCTCTGTAGAATCTTTCACTATTGCTACTCGAGGCTTGAATTTTTTCTTCACTTCCCTAAGCTTGAGAAACAGAGTGTGTTCTTCCCTTTTGGTTTTCTGCCTCCAGCTCTTTGTACATGTCATTATAATATTTTTTTTTTTTGTCTTTTCAAGCTGCCTTTTGAAATCTTCTGTTTAGATCCTTAACTTCATGTTGTCTTTCTTTTACTTTAGCTGCTAGACATTCAAGAGCAAGGTCCAGTGTCTCTTTTGACATGTAAATTGGTCTTTTCTTTTTTTCTTGTCTTTTTAATAACCTTTTGCTTTCTTCTTGAATGATATTTTTTATGTCATGCCACAACTGGTCTGGTCTCCTATCACTTGTATCTAGTGCATTAAACCTATTCTTGAGGTGGTCTCTCAACTCAGGTGGGATATGCTCAAGGCCATACCTTGGCTCTCAAAAACTTGTTCTAATTTTCTTCAGCTTCAGTCTGAACTTGCATATGAGAAGTTGATGGTCTGATCCACAATCATCACCTAGTCTTGTTTTGGCATTTACTATAGAGGTTTTCCATCATCTCTTTCCACATATATAGTCAACTTGATTCCTGGATGTTCCATCTGGTGATGTGCATGTGTAAAATTGCCATTTATGTTGTTGAAAAAATGTATTTGCAATGAAAAGGTCATTGGTCTGACAAAATTCTATCATGCAATCTCCTGCATCATTTCTGTCACCAAGACCTATTTTCCAACTACTGAACCTTCTTCTTTGTTTCCAACCTTTGCGTTCCAGTCACCAGTGATTATCAGTATATCCTGATTGCATGTTTGATCTATTTCACATTGCAGAAGCTGATAGAAATCTTCCCTTTCTTCATTTGTGGCCTTAGTGGTGAGTGTATAAATTTGAATAATGATTATATTAACTGGCCTTCCTTGTAGGCGTATGGATATTATTCTAGCACTGACAACATTGTATTTCAGGACAGATATTGAGATGTCTTTTTTGATGATGAATGCAACCCCTTTTCTCTTTAGTTTGTCATTCCCAGCATAGTAGACCACATGATTATCTGACTCAAAGTGGCCCATGCCGGTCCACTTTAGCTCACTGATGCCTTGGATATCAATGTTTATGCGCTCCATTTCTCTTTTAATGATTTCTAATTTTCCTAGATTCATACTATGTACATTCTATGTTCCAATTATTAATGGATGTTTAGAGTTGTTTCTCCTCATTTTCAGTCATGCCACATCATCAGATGAAGGTCCCTGGGGCTTTACTCCATTTCTGTCATCACAGTAGACTCTACTTTGAGGAGACAACTCTTCCCCAGTAGTCTTTTGAGTGCCTTCCAACCTGGGGGGGCTCATTTTCTGGCACTATATCTGACAGTGTTTCTTTGCTATCCATATGTTTTTCAATGGCTAGTTGTTTTGGGAGTGGTTTGCCGGTGCCTACTTCCTAGTCAGTCTTGGTCTGGAAGCTCAGCTGAAACCTGTCCGCCATGGGTTACCCTGCTGGTATCTGAGACACCGGTGTCATAGCTTTTTGTCTCATCGCAACACACAAGCCCCCACAATGTGGCAAACTGACAGACATGTGGGGCAATGCCTACTAGAAGGGGGATTTTCCATAAACATATAGGTACAAATAAGAGAGTAATAATGAAAAAGAATACATCTGAATTATAGATAGATATCACTATCAATATTGTATCTATTACATTTTATCCTTATGATTTAGAGAAAATTGTTTTGGTTTATGGTATTGTCACAACAGTCAAAAGATAAATATAAAGCTACTTGTTAATATTATTGTTTCAATATTATAGTTATTATAGTTATTATAGTGCAATGTTCAGCTTAATAACTCTGTAGACTAAAAACTCATTACATGTTAAATGTATTTGTGCTTAATTTGTTTAAATACATAATTATAAAATGAATACATGAAGCCAGTCGTCAACATTTCAAAAATTGATTTTTGATTACAAAACCCCTCTTATAAAGATTATCAGGATTTTTTAAAAGAAACAAAGCACAAACAAAAGATAAGAACAGAATCACCTTTGAGAAGTGAGATCCTATTTCCTAATTCAGATTTAAATTTATGTGCAATTTTTTTATGTAATCCAAACTTTCTCTTATTCTGCCTAACTTCATATTATGTTCTCTTACAATACCAGATTTCTTGGCTTTCTTGCTTGCTTTCCGCTCCTGCTGCTGCTGCTGCTGCTGCTGCTGCTTCTGCTGCTGCTGCTGCTGCTGCTGCTGCTGCTGCTGCTGCTGCTGCTGCTTCTTCTTCTTCTTCTTCTTCTTCTTCTTCTTTTTCTTCTTCTTCTTCTTCTTCTTCTTCTTGTTTTGTACTTGAACGTTGAACTCAGGGCACATATTTTGTACTTTGAAAATACTCTACCATGGGGCAATACTAACAGCCAATTTCCCATTTTTTTTACTTTTTATCGTTTGAGATTGAATCTCACTTTCACAGGCTGCCTCTGGCCTTGAACTAGCAGTCCTATTTCCTCATCCTCCTGAGTCTGTGGGATTACAGGCATGCACCATGTTGCCTGGCTTTTTTTTTTTTTTTCCCGCGTTACTGCGGGTTGAACCCAGGGTCTTGGGCTTGCATGCTTGACAAGTGCTGGGCCACTGAGCTGCACCTCACACCTCAGCCCTGGTGTTTTTTTTTTTTCCTTTCTTTCTTTCTTTCTTTTTTTTTTTTTTTTTTTTTTTTTTTTTTTTTTTTTTTTTTTTTTTTTTTTTTTTTTTTTTTTTTTTTTTTTTTTTTTTTTTTTTTTTTTCTTTTTTTTTTTTTAATTTTTGAGACAGGGTCTCACTAAATTTTGCAGACTGCCTCTGGTCTCGAATTTGTGATCCTCCTGTTTTCCCCCTCTGGAGCTGCTGGGATTACAGGCTTCAGGTGTGCACCACAACACCGGGGACTTCATTTATTCTTAAGATAAGATATTTATATCCTTGAAGTAACTCATCCTACCAAGAATATTCTCCTTTCTTCTTCCTAATAATGCAAATCTTATATAACTGTACTTTAGTAAGATCAATTCCTATTCTAAAGCTTTCCATTACTCCTGTGCATTGTGATAAACTTATCCATTTCTGTTACTCTAATAGCACAATTTTCGGTTGAATGTTATATTTAAAAAAAAAAAAACTGCTACAAGTTTTATCTGAAAGACAGCTCTGACAACAAGAGATAAAACCAACTCATAGATCTTTTTTTATACCTGCTTTAAACTTTTTAATTATTTTAAATTTTTCTCAAATATTTATCATTGCCTTGTGATGAGACAATTCAAAAATCCTCACCTTGTGTTTTGAGTTACATTATGTAATATTGTTAGCTACACTGACTCTTCCATGTAGTAATATATTAGAATTTAGTCCTCCTATATGATTGTGACATTTTACCTGTTTATCCATGTGTCCCCATACTCCATCTCTTTTACCTTTCTTGGCTTATGATAAATAACATTCTATTCTCTATTTTTAAGAGCTGAGAAATTTTACCTTCCATATGTGATTAAAATTATGCAGTACCTGTCTTTTCATATCTACCTTGTTTTACTTAACATTATCTACAGTTCCATCCATATTGCCACTGACGACAGGATTTTTGTAGTCAAATATTATGATGTTGTGTTTAATTT
>VMDO01042110.1:0-10712 GCA_007922755.1 Pedetes capensis | reverse complement strand
CTCCATGTTCAATGCAGCGCTTTTCACAATAGCAAAGATATGGAATCAACCAAAGTGCCCTTCAACAGAAGAATGGATAAAAAAAACTATGGTATATATACACAATGGAATACTATTCAGCAATCAAGAAAAATGAAATAGGGTCATTCGCAGCAAAATGGATGGAATTAGAGAAAATTATTTTAAGTGAATGAACACATGCTCAGGAAGAGAAACAACACATGTTCTCACTGATATGAGAGAGCTGACTCAAAATTACAAGAAGGAAAATCCTACTCAAAGGACAGATCACAATAAAAGGGGCGGAGGGAAGATAAGAATGAGGTCAATATAAATGGACTAGAAATCGCATGTAATTGTTCTAACAAGATAGAAACAAAGACCACTACAGGAAAATTTTCTATCTTAAACAGAAATGGAACCCAAGGACATATAGAAAAATACTACATAGTAAAAGATAGAGAAGACTTGGATGGAAAACTTAGATGGGAAGAGTGGGAGGGGGAAACATAGAGGAGGGTAAGGGGTAACCTATATGAATAATGTTTATCAAATTGCATATATGAAAATTGTCACAATGAAAAGCATGTAAAAATGAATCACATTATGATGTACATTAAAAATTTCTAATAAAAAAAAAGATATAGTGCCTGAAAATGAGGCCCCCAGGTTGGAAGGCACTCGAAAGACTACTGGGGAAGAGTTGCCTCCTCCAAGTAGAGTCTACTGTGATGAAGGAAATGGAGTAAAACCCCAGGGTGCTCAACTTGATGATGTGGCACGACTCAAAATGAGGAGAAACAACCGTAAACACCCATTAATAATTGGAACATGGAATGTACGTAGTATGAACCTAGGAAATTTAGAAATCATTAAAAAGAGAAATGGAGCATATAAACATTGACATTCTAGGCATCAGTGAGCTACAATGGACCAGCATAGGCCATTTTGAGTCAGATAATCATATTGTCTACTATGGTGGGAAAGATAAACTAAAGAGAAATGGGGTTGCATTCATCATCAAAAAAGACATTTCAAGATCTGTCATGAAATACAATGTTGTCAGGGATAGAAAAATATCCATACACCTAAAAGGCAGGCCAGTTAATATGACTATTATTCAAATTTATACACCTACCACTAAGGCCACAAATGAAGAAAGGGAAGACTTCTACCAGCTTCTGCAATCTGAAATAGATCAAACATGCAATCAAGACATACCAATAATCACTGGTGACTGGAATGCAAAGGTTGGAAACAAAGAAGAAGGCCCAGTAGTTGGAAAATATGGTCTTGGTGACAGAAATGAAGCTGGAGATCACATGATAGAATTTTGTCGGACCAATGACCTTTTCATTGCAGATACATTTTTTCAACATCATAAACGGATACTATACACATGGACTTCACCAGATGGAACACATAGGAATCAAATTGACTACATATGTGCAAAGAGACGATGGAAAAGCTCTGTACAAAATGTCAAAACAAGACCAGGTGCTGACTGTGGATCAGACCATCAACTTCTCATATGCAAGTTCAAACTGAAGCTGAAGAAAATTAGAACAAGTATACGAGAGCCACGGTATGACCTTGAGTATATCCCACACGAGTTCAGAGACCACCTCAAAAATAGGTTTAATGCATGAGACACAAATGACAGGAGACCAGAAGAGTTGTGCCATGACATAAAAGATATCATTCAAGAAGGAAGCAAAAAGTTCTTAAAAAGCCAAGAAAAAAAGAAAAGACCAAATTACATGTCAAAAGAGACACTGGACCTTCCCCTTGAACGTCGAGCAGCTAAGGCAAAAGGAAGACATGATGAAGTTAAGGAACTAAACAGAAGATTTCAGAAGGCAGCTCGAGAAGACAAAAACAAATATTATAATGACATGTGCAAGGAGCTGGAGGCAGAAAACCAACAGGGAAGAACACACTCTTTGTTTCTCAAGCTTAAGGAAGTGAAGAAAAATTTCAAGCCTCAAGTGGAAGTAGTGAAAGATTCTACAGGGAAAATATTAAATGATGCAGGAAACATCAAAAGAAGATGGGAAGAATACACAGAGTCATTATACAAGAAATAATTGGTAGATGACCAACCATTCCAAGAGGTTGCATATGCAGAAGAACCAATGGTGTTGAAGGACGAAGTGGAAGCTGCCTTGAAAGAACTGGCAAAACACAAGGCTCCAGGAATTGATGGGATACCACTAGAGATGTTTCAACAAACAGATTCAGCACAGGAGGTGTTAACATGTTTATGCCAACAGATTTGGAAAACAGCTACTTGGCCAACTGACTGGAAGAGATCCATATTTGTGCCTATCCCCAAAAGAGGGGATCCAACTGAATGTGCAAACTATCGGACAATATCATTATTATTGCACACCAGCAAAATTTTGCTAAAGATCTTTCAGAAGCGACTGCAGCACTATATAGACAGGGAATTACCGGAAAATCAAGCAGGATTCAGAAGAGGGCGGGGAACCAGGGACATCCTTGCTGATGTCAGGTGGATGTTAGCTGAAAGCAGACAATATCAGAAAGATGCCTATCTATGTTTTATTGACTACACAAAAGCATTTGATTGTGTGGATCATAACAAATTATGGATAACACTTCGGAAAATGGGAATACCAGAACACCTAATTGTGCTCATGAGAAATCTGTACATGAACCAGGAGGCAGTTGTTCGAATAGAACAAGGAAACACTGAGTGGTTTAAAGTTGAGAAAGTTGTGCGTCAGGGCTGTGTACTTTCACCCTATCTCTTCAATTTATATGCTGAGCAAATAGTCCGAGATGCTGGACTTTATGAGGAAGAACGTGGCATCAAGATTGGAGGAAGACTCATTAACAACCTGCATTATAGATGACACCACTTTGCCCGCTGAAAATGAAGAGGATTTAAAACATTTACTGATGAAGATCAAAGATCATAGCCTTCAATATGGGTTACGACTAAACATCAACAAAACAATCCTAACGACTGGGTCAGCACGCAACTTCACATTAAATGGAGAAAAGATTGAGGTTGTCCAAGATTTTGCTTTGCTTGGCTCTATAACAACACCTGTGGAAGCAGCAGTCAAGAAATCAAAAGACGCATTGCTCTAGGAAAAGCTGTGGCAAAAGTTCTCTTTAGAGTATTGAAAAGCAAAGATGTCACATTGAAGACAAAGGTGCGTCTGATTCATGCCATGGTATTTTCAGTGTCATCATATGGTTGTGAAAGCTGGACTTTGAACAAGAGAGACAGAAAAAGAATTGATGCTTTTGAATTTTGGTGCTGGAGACGTCTATTGAATATACCATGGATTGCCAAAAGAACCAACAAATCTGTCCTAGAAGAAGTACAACCAGAGTGCTCTTTGGAAGCAAAAATGGCCAAACTGCGTCTTACATATTTCGGACATGTAGTCAGGAGAGAACAGTCCCTGGAGAAGGACATCATGTTTGGGAGATTGGCAGGTCAACACAAAAGAGGAAAACCCTCCACCAGATGGATTGAGACAGGGTCTGCAACAATGGGCTTAAACATAAATAAGATCGCTTGCCTGGCACAGAATCGGCAAGTGTTTCAATCTGCTGTGCATAGGGTCGCTATGAGTCGGACTCCACTCGACGGCACCTAACAACAACAACAAAGCCAAAACTGTAATCCGATACTCATAAGCCTTAGACTTTTCCCCGTGTCTGATCTCTGGCTAGCCAATTTGAATGGGACCTGTTATCCGGGTACCCCTGCCCTCCAAGGTGGGCTGGTGCCCTCCTTGGACTTACCTAATCAGACAAGTAATGTGGCACCCATAGTCCAGGCATCCCTGCTCTCTGAGGAGACCTAATGCCTTCTCGGACTCATCTACTCAAACCACCCTAAGGACAGACCTTTGCCAAGGAAAAATACTCTGGCTGTGTGACGAGGTATCAAACCCAGTGTCTCAACAGTTAGCCTGTCAAGTCTTAACCACTAGACTATCAAGGAGCTATAGAGGATTTACTCTTGGGCAGTGGTTACTTCTAGCCTCAACCTGGGACTACACAGAAGGGAAAATTGCCCTAGCACACAGTGCAAGTGAGACTTCAGACTTAGAGGCCTGAACTTAGGCCACTCTAAACAGAGAGAAATGGAGACGACAAATAACAGGAAAAGAACACAATAGGATTGCCTTTAGGAAAGGACAGAAAGGTTAGTCGCAATGCCCAGCATGCTTAGTTGAACTAAGGGGAAAAAATAGGCGAAAGGGAGAAGATGAAACTGGAAGGTCTCACTGGCAGATGGGCTGGCACAGTTGTAGGCCAACCTATCTTCTGCTACAACCTCACAAGTTGTTCCCAGTGGTGCTCCTGGATGGCTGTAGGCCTTACTAACGTTCTGCTATGGCCACCCGGAGTTCAGATGAAGCCAGATGTCCTGGAGGTTGTCTCTTTCATCCACAGGTCATGGTACCACCTGTCAGGTTCTTTCTCTGGTTTCCCTCTCTCTCTGCTTTGTGGATGGAGGAAGTGAGGTGGGTGCCCTGATGCTGCACGAGGTGGTGAGGCTGTGGCCAGAGAACAGAGTGTCATGCACAGGATAAAAGAACAAGGGTTTATTTACGAAGGAGAGAGAAAGAGACTGAGGATTAAGGAGAGGGAAAAGGGGAGTTGGAGAGCAAAAGTGTTCGGCTACTGGGCCAGAAGTGCTACTGGGGCAGAGACTCCTAGGTGTTGTTGCTTTTCTGGCTCGCAGGCTTTGCCACTTTCGAGGCCCTGCGCTTGCCTCCCAAAGCTGTCAGTCTGTGCAAGATGTGCAGCGTTGTAGAGGTCAGGGTTGGGTAGCAGTGGCAGGCAGGCTGAATTAGGATGAAGGCAGGTAGGAGGAAGGCTAAAGGCGAGACTATGCAGATGAGTAATGGACGTTGGGCTTTTAAGGAACTGAAAGGACCTGGTGAGCTTCTCTTAGATGTTGTTTAGAAGGGCCATTGAGCTCTGAGCTCCAGCATTTATATAGCCTGACGGCCAGCTAATCAGAGAAATAGGGTTGGATCAGAAGTGACCAGTTGGGCACCTGGGGGGGATTAGATGCTACCATATCTCAGGTGCCATCTTGGCCCATTTGATGGGAGGGGGGAGGAGTGAGGTACCCAGATGTAGGGCAAAGGTGACCAGTTGCCATCTTGCCCCAGAGGATTCAGTGGGAGCAAATAACCCGGATGTAGGGTAAGGTTCACTCGCCTTGGAGAAGAGGGGTCAGTCCTCCAAGTGGGCCAGATGGACTCCTGGGACTGACCATCTTTGGGGTACTCTATCCCCTGGGAATCCCAACATACGTGTACATATTACCTAAAATTTTCAAAAGTTAGTACTTACTAACTTAAGTAGTATTTTGAAGAATTATACACCATGAACAACTGGAATTGAATGGCATAACTCATTAAAAATTCAGTTAGTATAATGGATAATTTAACATTAGAAAGTGAAGTGGACACAATTATCTCAAATAAATTTGGGAAGGCATTTGAAATTATCCAGTGTTTTCATGATAAAAACACTGAGCTGTTGGGTGCAGTGGTACACACCTGTAATCCCAGAAGCTCAGGAGGATCACAAGTTCGAGACCATAGGCAGTCTACATAACTTAGAGAGACCTTGTCTCAAAAAGGTGGGAAAAATATGGGCTGGGAGTGCAGCTCAGTGGTCCGGCACTTGCCAAGCATGCAAGCGCGAGGCCCTGGGTTCAATCCCCAGTGCCACAAAAAAAAAAAAAAAAAAAAAAAAAAAAAAAAAAAAAAAAAAAAAAAAAAAAAAAAAAAAAAAAAAAAAAAAAAAAAAAAAAAAAAAAAAAAAAAAAAAAAAAAAAAAAAAAAAAAAAAAAAAAAAAAGGCAGAAAGCACTTAACTAATTTAGAATAGAAAAAAATTTCCTGAACATAATAAAGTCCATATATGAAAATTCACAGCCAATATATTACTAATGATGCAAAAGTTACATATTTTCCATTAAGATCAGAAGACAAAGAGGATTGCCTTTGTCACTTCTAATCAATGTAGTGTTAAAAATCGTTCTCAGAGAAATTAGAGAAGAAAACAGAAATTAGGATATCTAACCAGAAAATTAAGATTATCTCCATATGTCCATTGTTTAACAAAATATGCCTTCTGCTATTTTTTATTAGACTTTCATATTCACTCTTTTTCTAGGTGCTATCATACACATGCACACACACACTTGCACAAATGCACACACACATTCACGCACAGATATACGTTCAAAATAACTTAGTGTTGTCTGTGGAGATTCACAATCTACATATGGATTGTGGCCTGCGTGTTTAAAATGAAATATCAAGCCAACCATGATCTAGCTAATCAAAACTTAATCCTTTCTTGATTTACTAACGTGAGATGCATAATGCTAGACCTAGACCAGGAAACTTGTGTTTCCTTTAAGTATGATAGTTATGATGAAAATACTAATAGCATTGTTTGATAAGGATGAGGAGGAGGGAGTTCCTGCACTTATTCCCCACAAAAACACTGATTAACAATGATATGTTTCCCAAAATCCCGTCATGAACTCTCCGTAGTCCAATGAAGAAGTTCGCAGCCCAGAGAAGAGCAAACCAAGACAACCAAGGGGCCAGCCAAAGAGCTGCCCACTCCTCTGTCAGCCTCCTTCCAGGCTCACAGGGCTGAAGGCTGAGGGCTGAGGGCTGAGGGGAGATCACCTGCCACTGCTGCCCCTAGCGGGCGGCCGGAGCTCCTACAGTGCCTGTGGCCTTGTGAGCGCTTCTGGAGAGACCCGCTCCTCCTCACCTCACCCAGAACAGGGAGCGGGTGTGGGAGGATGACTGGGCGGATGTGGGTCTGTGGGCAAAGAGAATGAAGACATGATGGAGGCTGCACCTAGGAACAGGCATAGCTCAGTGAGAGCTGAAGGCTGAAGTCAGACCATCCAAGGCTTCTCCTTTGGGGGGATGAGAAAACAGCTTGCCTCCATCATTAGATCTTCAGTCCCCGTCCCAGAAAAGAAGGCAGCCAGGCAGTGGAGCCTGAGGCTTCGGCCTGGAGGCTGATATGCACCCAGCATCTCTTCCTTCCAGAGACATGCCCCATGATCTGGGGGCCACTCATGGTGGCCTGACAGCTTTGCCCACCAACAGATAGAGCCCAGCTGTGAGGCTTCTCCCAGAGAAAGGCTGCAGTGAAAAGAAACATGACCCCAGTGTTTGGGCTGTCCAGTGCCCTGTGAGAGGGAAGGGCTATTTGTGGCAGTTCACACAGCTCTTGAGCTTGGGAGAAGGGCTAGAACGTAAAACTCCTCACCCAAGGAGGAGATGAGCAGGATATGGACATACAAATGTGTGAGAGGTACCCAGGTTCTAGCTGGGCTGATTAATTAGTGAAAGTCTTACTCTGTTCACATCAGTACATAAATAGTGAAGGAGGCATCTGGTTCTTTCAAAATACTGACCCAATACAAAGCTACAAACAGTGTGGAAAATAAGGAATACATAATAAAATCAGGGGACCAAAAAAAAAAAAAAAAGAGCACCCACTGACACTAAAGAAATAGAGATGTATGAATTACATCACAGAGTACACAGAATAATGGCCCTAAAGAAGCTCCATGAACTATGAGATAATAAAAATAGACAACTAACAAAATCAGGAAAGTAATACATTAATAAAATGAGAATACTAACAAAGAGAGAAACCATTAAAAAAAATCCCAAAAAGAAATCTGATGATGAAGACTGCATTGACTAAGTTAAAAAGTTCAGATGCAAACTTCAATAGCACACTTGATCAAACAGAAGGAAAACAAAAACAAAAGTTAACAAGTGCTGAAAAGACACAGAAATTGGAAGCCTTGTGTATTGTTGGTGGGACTATAGAATGGCGAAGGCACAATTTGAAACAAGCCAAGATACAGAAATAACATAAATATCCATCAATAAATAGATACATTTGGGTCAGATGATGTGCCACACACCTGGAATCCTAGCAATTTAGGAGGCAGAGGCAGGAGAACCACAAGTTCAAGAACAGAGGCAGCCCGTGCAGCTCAGCAAGACCATGTCTCAAAATTTAAAAAAAATCTTAAAGGGGGCTGGTGGTGCAGCTCAGTAATGGAGCACATGCCTAGCATGCATGAGGCCCTGGGTTCAATACCCCTGCACTGAAGAGGAAAAGAGGAAGGAAGGAAAGAAGGTCAGAAGGAATGGAGGAAAGAAAGACCCAACAGAAATCAAGGCAGCCTTAAGGAAAGGAAGTTCTGTCACTTGTAATACAATGTTGAACCTGAAGGACACTTGCTAAATGAAATGGGCCACCAACAGAAGGACAGATACTACCTGATCTCATTTTTGTGTGAAATCTTACAAGTTGAATTCATAAAAGTTATCAGTAGAATAGAGTTTGGTGAGGTGAAGGGGAAAAGATGTAAAATTTCAGTGGGAAAAAAGAATTTCAGGAGATCTATTATACAATGTGGCAGTTATGGTTAACATCAATTTATTATACACTTGAATATTGTCAAGAAAATAGATTTCACCAGGTGTAACAGTGCACGCCTGTAATACTAGCACTGGGAGCCTGAGGTCAGAGGATGGAAAGTTTGAAGCCAGCCTGGGCTCCAAAGTGAGAACCTGTCTTGAAAACAAAAAAGAAAGAAAGGAGATTTGAAGTGTCATCACCACAGAACAATGAGTATATGGTGTTGTTGTTGTTGTTAGGTGCCGTCGAGTCGGTATCCAACTCATAGCGACCCTCATAGGGTTTTCAATGGCTGACTGTTTTGGGATTGCCTTGGGAGTGGATTACCAGGCCCTTCTCCCATTTTTGTGGTGCTGGGAATTGAACTCGGGTCCTCAGAGACTGCAGTGCAGCGCTCTACCAACTGAGCTAAATCCCAGCCCAATGAGTATATGAGGTAATGTATATGTTAACTGGCAGGATTTAACCTTTTCACAATGTATACCTATATCAAAACAGCATATTGTGCACCCTAGATATGTATGACATATAAAGTGGAAAAAGTGATATATTTCTATAATGAAATATTTAGGTTTTAAACATAAAAGAAAATGTTGTGATACACTTTTTTTCTCAGACAGTCACACAATGTAGCCCAGGCTGGCCTTTAACTTGGAATCTTCCTGCCTCAGCTTTCTGAATGCTGGGATTATAAGCATGCCATCATGCCCAGGTAGAAATGTGTTTTTAAAGGACAAAGGACTTATGGAAAAGAATAGTTAGTACAATATCCTACTAATCAATAAAATGGCACTGTGAGTAGATTATTTTTTCACTTTAGCACAAGAAACACAGAAATTGCTTAGTGTACAATATGTGTTTTAGTAGAGGAATTATAAAGTAAATATAAACTGTTCATTTGAATGAAAATTGATTATTTCATTGACATTTGAAATAGGCTAGTAACCTCGAGAAAAAGCTAGTCAACTATTTTTTGAATCTCAGAAAAACATGTGAGAAGTAAAATAGGCTGTGTGGTGAGACTCACAACTTACACAGATGCATATCTCTCTTTTCCATGCCTAAAGCTCTTCACCTAAAATGAACACATATACAACTTGCTTAGTTATGCATAAAGGGGTAAAAAGCCCTTATGAAGATAAAATAAGTGAGTGGTAATTTAACTAATGTGGAACTTAGATCTGTGGATTTGGCTAAATAGAAACTGAGTGATTCCATGGATTTTTATCACTTGCCTGCCTATCAGGTTTGCAGGGTACACAGTTTTCCTGAGACAAGTTTCTTCATTGCTTGCTTCACATCCTTGTTCCTTAAAGTGTAGATGATGGGATTTAAGGTGGGGGTCACCATGGTATAGAATAGAGAGATGAACTTGCCTTGGTCCTGGGCATAGCTGTCACTGGGCTGTAAGTACATGTATATTATGGTTCCGTAGAAAACCACCACCACTGTAAGGTGGGAGGAGCAGGTGCTGAAGGCTTTGTGCCTTGTCTCCTCAGATTTGATCCTCAGCACAGTGTGAGTAATGAAGCCATAGGAGACAAGAATGAGTGCTGGCGCAAATACAAGAAACGGGATGCTAAGAGCAAAGAGTACGAGTTCATTCACAGTGGTGTCCACACAAGCCAATTTGAGGAGAGCCGGTACCTCACAGATAAAATGATCTAGCCTGTGGTTGCCACAGAGGGGCAGCTGCAAGGTAAAGGTGGCATGGATCAGGGAATTGACCAAACCACAGAGCCAGGAGATGGAGGCCAGCTGTTGGCAGACTCGAGGGTTCATGATGATGACATAGTGGAGTGGTTTGCAGACAGCAACATAGCGGTCCGAGGCCATCACGGCCAAGAGTATACACTCTGTGGAGCCCAGTGCTAGAGAAATATAGAGTTGCACCACACAGCCACCATACGTGATGGTCTTCTCTGGTCCTTGCAGGTTAACTAAGGTCTGAGGGGCAAGGCTGGTAGTGAAACAGAGGTCCAGTAAGGAGAGGTTGCTGAGAAAGAAATACATAGGGGTGTGGAGAGGGGGATCCAGATAACAAATAATGATGATAGTGAAGTTGCCCACAAGTGTCAGCAGGTAGAAGAAAAGGACAAATACAAAGAGCACAGCTTCTAGGCGAGGGTGGTCTGAGAAGCCTAGAAGGATGAAACCCGTCACAGAGCTCACATTGGTCCATCCCATCCCTGCAGGGGGACCTTCACCTACAGGTGAATAAATGGAGAA
>VMDO01042109.1:0-10755 GCA_007922755.1 Pedetes capensis | reverse complement strand
GTTGAAATTTCCTTCAACCTAGAACAATCTCTTGACATAGTTAATATAAAATGATGAGTTATTTCATCTTATGGTTTTTACTTAAATAAAATCTGCTATTGTAAAAACAAGAGATTTTTTTAAAAACAAGCACCCTTCAGAAGAGAAAAGAAGTTATACAATGACTATATGATGAGTTAAATGGAAGCTAATCTATTGTTGTTGTTGTTGTTGTTGTTGTTGTTGTTGTTGTTGTTGTTTTGTGGCTTGGATGATTGGAATGTGGGCAGAATAGAAGAGTTTAAAATATCCTTTTTTAGAGTATTAGTTGCCAGCACTAATAACAGTAATCATTCCTAACCCATTACATATTAGTTGCTTCTCTGAGAGTACTACCAAAGTAAGCAGAGTATTTTAAAAATGGGATGCTTCTAGGAAAATTCTTGTGGCTCTGAAAGAAAGTATTCTGTGAAATCTTAATAGCAATTTGCTTGTCCAAAAGTGGCAGTTGCAGCAACACTGAACTGTTTCTTCTTCTAGTCACAATGTGATGCTCTTCCTCCTAGTATCATCATGTGTGTTTATTAATCACTTGCCATGTTAAAGACATTGCAATATGCTCTTGTATTATACATTAATTCACTTAATATTTTCAATACATGTTTCAGGTAAATGTTAAAAATTGTCTCTTATTAGGGGTGGAAAGAAGTCTTAGGCAAAGTAATTAGCCAAATTCGAGCAGCTAAGTAGAATTCAAACACTGCAATATCTGCATCCAAAGTTCACATTTTTTCCATTCTTTTACTGCTTCAAATTTTCACTGAACAGCATGAAAGGATGTTGTCTATTATAATAATGTTTTTTGAATTTTACTTGAAATAATAGAGATGCAAAGATCTACCTTGGTCCATTACTAGAAAGATTAGCATAAACCACAGTATACAGGTAGAAATTTTAGAATTATTTAAAAATATAGCAATGTTCATGAAACAAAACTGGAGCACAAAAAGTATTGGTTGATAATTTTGAATGATAAGAGCTTGCCTACGTATGTACAGGTTATCTTTTCATTGTCTTTTGAAAATTACTGATTATTTCAGATGATTAGAAAACCAAATTCATACTAAAAAGGCAAAATGTCATAGCATCCAGATCCAATTTTTATGACAACTTACAGCTAATCAGCAGAGAACACTCTTGAAAACCATTCCACTTATGACAATGACAGATTAAACATTTTAGATAACAACCTGAAAAGTGTCCCCTCTACATTTAATCAGTACATTGCTATTTGATTATCACAGTTTCCTGAGCCTGATCCCAAGAGCTCAGGTATATTTGGCATATGTAGACAGACCAGTGGCAGATTTTGGCAGCTACCAGTCCCAGCCTGCATCTCATTTTCTAGTGGAGGTAAGGGTAAGCATTATCTCTCTAACCTTGATGTTCCTCAATTGCACTAGTAGTATTGGTATGGGTGGGCTGGGATTTAGCTCAGTTGGTAGAGCACTTTGCTGCAGTCTCTGAGGTCCTGAGTTCAATTCCCAGCACCGCAAAAATTGGAGAAGGGCCTGGCAATCCACTCCCAAGGCAATCCCGAAACAGTCAGCCATTGAAAACCCTATGAGGGCCGCTATGAGTCGGATACTGACTCAATGGCACCTAACAACAACAATAATTGGTATGGGATTTAAATAAATCGATGAAAAAGGTGTACTAAATATACTATATCTTATATGAAGGCTTTTTAAAATGCATATTTTTCAACATAACTATCCAATGGTGAGTTAATGTTATTTATTGGACTCTAATGCTTTTAGATTCCAGCAACCCACTACCAAAAAACAATCATCCATTGAAAACTCTATGAATAGCAGAAAAGCAGTGACAGTACTCTTTCACCTGTTGTATATAGGGTCATTATGAGTCAGATACCGACTCAACAGCACCTAACAACAACAACAATGCTCTTATTAAAATTATTTTTTGTTTGAAAGAGAGCTAGATGCTTTCAAATAAGATGAAAATCATTAAATAAATTTCTAAAATATGACACATGGTTAGTGATAAATTGTTTATTATTGTCTGGACATTGATGAGTTAAGTATTTCACTTAGTTCTATCTTTTTTTTTTGTATGATTGTTTTTCAATCTGATTTTGCCTCAGTAACCACAAGAAACCCCATGCTAAGTGGTGACTCAGATGCACTTTGCAATAATAGCTATATTAACTGACTTTTAATGCTATTTTACTTCCCAGTTGCTCTCCACATGTCCCTGAAGTTTAATAAAGCTGAAAACATTTTATTTTATTGTCTCAAGCTATTGATTATCTGTTTAATGTAATGTTGCACACTCTGTGATATATTGCCTTTGCCACACTGATTAAATGAATTACCTTAAAGAAATAAGAGTTTTACTTTAAAACAAAGAACACTAATACATAATAAAATTGTCTTTCCTACATTACTCGTGGCTCCAATGGAAGCCAAACAAATTTTATTTTCAATTTTGCAAAGAAAATAAATTTGTTTCCTAACTGATTTAGATATTCCTATAACATGTTATGACAATTTTGCTTTCTACTTCTTCATTTCATTGTCAACATAAGCTTATTTAAAGAAATGAATAACAGACTGACTTCAGAGAAACAGAAACCATAATACAGGAGAAATCTTTTAAATTTTAACCTTAAAACAACAAAACATAAACCTAAAAACAGAAATGGAACTACTGAATAAGACAAATATATTACACTAAACTAATTCCAAGATCTAGTAATGATACTAGAGACAACAAAGGAAATATATACAGTTGAAGTACTTAAAATATTCACCTAGAGTATGTGGTATTTGGATGTGGTATTTGCTAATGGACTTGATTTACTTGCATGAGGCCCTAATGCTGCATACACACACACACACCATCTTTCCATTCCTTTGTGCAAATAATCCTACCGTGAACATGATTTTTCTTTCCAACACATTCTCCTTATTATAGGAAGAGCATTTGTCTTCTGCAAAGAGGAGGTCAAATTTTTATTTAATACCTATGCAGGTCATATAAAATGGGATGGTCCTATTTTTAGATATACTCATAGACATGACCATACTGCTTAAGGAAAGAGCATATGAATTAATCCATCCCATTAAATTTTAGATCCAGAATTCGAAGAATCAAGTTGCTTATCTTTGGAGGAAAATCTGAGACTGGGAGTTCTAAGACTGCTAATTTTAATATAGAAACAGCCAGTTTGCAGCTGAAGAGGACAAGAAAACAATGCATAGATTACAAAGATAATGGACAGAGTAAAAGTTCAGAAAATTTAAAATTCTGTACCATTTCTCCCTCAACAATATCTTGTGTAATTGTTTAAGCCAAAAAATTCTTCTTTCTGCCTAAGCAAGTTCAAATATATGTTTGTTTACAAAAATAGATTATGATTTGTCTCCAGAAGAATAGTTAGACTGAATAGTCCAGCAGCCAAAATATATTTTTACACTACTTTACTAGAACGTAATTTTCAAAAATATTGTGACCAGTATTTTTACTGTGCTTACCACTATAGAAAAATACTTCTGCTGATTCATCATATTTTCCCACAAAGCTTCAAAGGTATATTTTACTTACTTTTGCTACTGTGGTGGCTGAAAAAAAGCAGCCTCATATGAAAATATGAACTTTTTAAAAATACAGAAAAATGATATCTCAGTCTGTGGTTTCCCATCTGACCTGATGTTGAGACTGATCATTTACATGATTTGATTATAATATCCTCAAGAAATACTTTACTTAACAAAATGAGACAGTTGCTAAATATGTCTGCAAAATATTACGCAAAACTTTTACATACTCAACTAGGGTGGCAATTTTCTCTCCCTTTCTAATCCTTCATAAAAGCACTATCTAGCCTTGTTAGGTGCCGTCGAGTCGGTATCCGACTCATAGGGACCCTGTATACAACAGGTGAAACACTACTGTGAGTGCTTCTCTGCTGTTCATGGGGTTTTCAACCGCAGATTGATTTTTGGGAGGGGGTTGCCAGGTCCTTCTCCCAAGCCTACAGCACCTGGTGTTCCCAGGCGGTCTCCCATCCAAGTACTAACCAGGCCCGATCCTGCTTACCTTCCGAGATCTGATGGGATCAGATGGCACAGGGTTACGGCTGCAGGCCTCTCTAGCCTAGTGGTTTTTAAAAGAATTGCATAGTCACATCCTATAGAAAAAGAGCAAGATACTTATAGTTAAATTGGGTATTTAGTTTTTGTGTTTGCTTCCTTTTTTTTTTTTAGACATGGTCTTGCAGTATGGCTCAGATAGCCCTCAAACTTCTTGCTTCAGCCAGACAAGTGCTGAGATAATAGGCATGCACAACTACACTCAACTTTTATGTATTTTATTTTATTTAGTGCAAGATAAAATGTGCAATATAAATTACTTGGGTTGACACTGGCTTCCCCAGTCAGATTGCTCCTTAAGTACCTAAACGTCTCCTGCAGAGGATTCATATTAAGTAAACAATTAAGTATAATGCAATACAATATTATTTTGTTATAGTAATTCAACTCTGCTTAAAATTATATTACCTAGTATTAAATAACTTAAAAGTTAAATTATACATTTAGCCTTTAAGAGTCTTCATAGAATATGCAGGTTAATATCAACTATAAGGACCATAAGCAAGCAACATTTGGTACTTCTACTAGTGTAAAAATAATTTTTCAGTCATACTATAAAGTAAACATAAAATATTAACAAATTATCCATCTACCAGCAATGATTTTAAAAAGGGAAATATTTCAAAAAGTGATTCAATCCAGCAAGTTTCATGGCATGACAAATAATGAATTTCATTCTAACACTACTCCTCATTCTCATATCTCATACTAGCAAGCACCTACAATCACTAGCAAGATATCTTTAAAATATTTCTTGAACATTTAAATCTCATTCTTTATAATTTCGTATGTGCTTTGTAACACAAATAATACATTAGTGTAGTAGCACCTACCTGTAACATAAAAAAACTACATATATTTGTGCTTACTCAATAATTCTTATTAATGTAGTATGCTACTGGAAAGGGCTATATTCAAGGGGATATAAATAATTCAACCTTATAAATAAATGATACCATATATAATTTGCTAATTAATCTTTCTTCATTTTAAAAAAGATTTACCTTTAACTCTGTTCCTTTTCTATAAACTAACTTGAATAAGAAAATTAAAAGAAAATTGTTGTAAGGTGCCTTTAAGTCAGGTCCGACTCATAGTGATACTACGTACAACAAATGAATCATTCCCATGCTATTTACAACAAATGAAATACTACCTGACTCTGAGCCACACCTGGCACTATTGTCAATGGTTTTCTGGCATTCATAGAATATTTAATGACTCCTTGGTTTTTGAGAGTGGGCTGCCATGTCCTTCTCTCAAGCCGAAAGAACCTGGTGTTGCTAGGTAGTCTCCCATCCAAGTACTAACCAGGCTGACCCTGTTTAGCTTCTGGGAAGTGACAAGATCAGAAATCAGGGTGCTATGGCTGAAGGCATAACCAAACATATAAATCAAAAATAAAATGCAAGAGCCGCTTTGTGTTAATGGTTTTTATCTTGGAGTTTACAGTAGCCATATTTAAGGAGCCCATTAAAATATCCCCATACTTGAGATTTTGATCTTAGGATGTGCCCCATGGAAGTTGTTAAAAAAATTCCCTTGGTGTTTGAGATCAATAATACCCATTTATAACATTATAAAATATTTATTCAGATGCTTTTATGTATTATTGTATAATCCTCCTCCTTCTTTTTCTCTCTTACTCCTCTCTTGGCTTATGGAACTTTATCAGAAATAGACCTGGTATGGCTTAATAATATTTAGACTGTAATATGTCCTTCTTTGATTATAATATTGCACATAATTATTTCTTCCTCTGTGTTGTTTTTCATCTTTTAATGAATTTTTTGATGTACAAACATCCTAAATCTAATATAGTACAGAGAACCAATTCTTTTTCTTTATGATGAGAGTTTTTCGTGTCATGTTCAGAAATCTTTGCCTACTTCAATATGAAGAGATTCTAAAAGGTTTGTGTTTCACCTTTTTTATTTAAATTTGCAATTTGCCATCCATCAAGCTCACTTATTTTAATTAGTTTTCAAACTTAAAGTTGATTTTTTTGCTCAAACTATAGTTTTCAAATTAATGTCAATACAAACAAATCACTCCAAATAAGGTATAAACAGAGAAAGCTAAATCTGTGTGTACCACAAACCCAGGAATCATAGTAAATTTTGGTAGCATTATTACTGTTACTAACTTAACATGGACATTTCTTATCAGATATATTAAAAGTGGAGGTTTATTCAGCAAAACAACACATGAAGAGAGTATGTATTGTAATGAAATATCAAACCCAAACCAATCCAAAACAGTTTTCTTAAATATTTGCCTAAATTTCTGTACTTCATGGCCATATTGTAGTTGCTGAAAATTTTGTAGTTACTTATAAAGTTCATGTTCACTAGTTCCTTATTTCTGTTTCTCCTAACCTTTCTTCCTCCCTCATCTGATGTCACCTACTTCTGTGAAACTCTCCAACTGAGTCTCATCCTAAATAGTACAATTTAAGATCTTTATAATGTTCTGCTAGCTCTAATATGGCCTGCAGCCATAGCCCTGTGGAATCCGATCCTGGCAGATCTCGGAAGCTAAGCAGGGCCGGGCCTGGTTAGTACCTGGATGGGAGACTGCCTGGGAACACCAGGTGCTGCAGGCTTGGGAGAAGGACCTGGCAACCCCCTCCCAAAAATCAATCTGCCATTGAAAACCCTATGAACGGCAGAGAAGCACTGACAATAGTGTTTCCCCTGTTGTACAGAGGGTCGCTATGAGTTGGATACCGACTCCACGGCACCTAACAACAACAACAAGCTCTAATATTGTTAGCTTTTCCTAAGTGATCAAATTCAGTGTCTTTATTTTTTGCTTGTTTTATTTTATCTTTGTTTCTATTCTCTCTCTCATGGAGTGCTTGGATTGAACAGAGGGCCATGCATAGATTTATCCAGCACTGAGTTACACTCCAAGCCCCTGACTTTATATTTTGCAACAGACGGTCTTCAGTATTAATGGATTTGGGGAAATCATTGAAATTCATCACTTATTGTTACTATAGATACTATTTATAATTTTTGCTCTTGTTTTGTTTTACTTCCTGAAGATTTCCTACATATTCTGCTTTTCTGGAAGAAGAGCTAAAGAGATTGAGAAATGTCAACATCATATTTCTTGTGCCATGCACACGATCTTTTTATGTTTGAGCCGCCATTGCAACTCACTGTTTCTTCTCATTATGAGTTGTGCCACATCAGCAAAAGGAGGTTCCAGGAGCTTTACTCCACTTCCTTTATTAAGGTCATCTCTACTTTGAGGAGGCAACTGTTCCCCAGTTGTTCCTTGAATGCCTTCCAGCCTAGGGGGCTCATTTTCAAGCACTATGTTGGACAGTGCTCCTCTGCTATTCATAGGGTTTTCAATGGCTAATTGTTCCAGGATTGGGCTGCTGAATCCTTCTGCCTACTCTATCATAGTCTGGAAGCTCAGCTGAAACCTGTTCACCATGGGTGGCCCTGCTGGTATCTGAAAGAATAGTGACATAGCTTTCAGTATCACAGCAACACCCAAGCCCTCACAGTATGACAAGCTCATAGACATATAAGGGCACTATGTCTAGGATATGAAAATCTATTTAATTTTTGAATGGTGACTTAATTACTGAGTGGAAATAGGTAAATTTATGAAATTTCACAAAATGTCAAAATGTTACAAAAGAGTGAAACTGCATAGTTTAAGAAATGTATTGGATCATTGCTGAGAGTTTTAGGTAAGCTTCTCCTTCGGGGAATAGGGAAAGAGATGTCCCAGGAAACAGACACAGGGAGAGATTTCAGAGGAATAAGAAGAGGGCAAGCTGACATGAGTTAAGCATCTCAGAAGATGAAAGGAGAAATGACTTTCTGCATAGGAGATCAGTTACATGAAATAAATCAGGAAGTGGAAGAGACAGGAAGAAAGTAGTTCATTTTGGAATAATAGTACACTGAGTGTCATCAGAAGTAATCCTGTTGCTATTCAGTACATTACTGAATATCATCAAACACTGATATGCAGTTCTTATCTTTTTTAAAAATTTATTTACATTGCATTCATCATTTCATGTTTAATGAAAAGTCAGAAGATGAAAATATAGACTGTCTTATATGAATGATTTCTGGGGTTTAGCTTAGTTGTTAGAGGGTTCCTCTGTGCTCTCTGAGGCCCTGGGTTTGATTCCTAACACACCGAAAATCAGAGAAGGACTTGGCTGCCCACTCCTGAAAACAATCCAGAAACAATCAGCCATCAGAAAATCTATGAATACCAGAGAAGCACTGTCATACTGCAGAGCATGGCAGAATGTTGTGGAGTGTTTCATACTGCTGCATGTAGGGATGCTATGAGTTGTACTCGACTCAGTGACACCTAACAACAACATATGTATGACATTTTTATTGCAGTTTTGTTCTAAGGATGAATTCAATTGTAAATCATACTTAAACACATTAAGCTCAAACTCAACTAAGTGTGACTTTACACACTGAGAAAATTCAGAAATCATTCTTCAGAATGACTTTAAAATGAACAAATTAATGTAATTAATTTGATTGAATATTCTACATCCTAATTTATTTTGGAAAACTTACAGTAAAAGAACCATCTGCAACACTTAATTATACTTAGAGGTGATAAATGAATGCATGTTTACAAAAAATTTAAGCATTTTTCTAAATGTTATTGTATTAGAAATATGATAGAATTTGTAACACAGCATAAGCAAAAGTTAGAATTAAAATCTTTTATAACCATGTTGTTGTTGTTGTTGTGTGCCGTCAAGTCAGTATCCAACTCATAGCAACCCTCATGGGGTTTTCAATGGCTGACTGTTTTGGGATTGCCTTGGGAGTGGATTGCCAGGTCCTTCTCCCATTTTTGCGGTGCTGGGAATTGAACTCGGGACCTAAGAGACTGCAGTGCAGTGCTCTATCAACTGAGCTAAATCCCAGACCTTTTATAACCATACTTTGTAATATATAAGAAAAAACAACTTAGAACACATCATTGAAGTGCTGAGTGTTTGAGAGAATCTTTTTTGATTAACATGACAAGATGTATAAAGTATAAGAACATGAGGAAGAACTTTTTCACAATTTAATATATCAATTATCTTTAAATTTTCTCTCCACATCACATGACAGTTACTCTAACGTTCTTATTATAATTGCCAATAAAATATAAAATTATAGCCTGAGTATATATTTTTAAAAAGCTTTATTTTGAAAAGTACTAAATGGAGGTAATATCTTTTAAAATTCAGCAGTCACTTCTGAATTCTCCTCCTTTTTATCATTTTATAATTAACATGAATGTTTATGTCTTGATTTTAAAATTAAAAATATTTATTCTTATTTCCACATTGAGAAATATTCTTCAGTAACTTCCTTCTGCATACCTTTGGGTATGCCAATGGATGGATATAGAATAATTTTACAGTTAAAAATTAAAAGTCAGTGCTATTTTTGACACAAGCTTCAGTGTCTATCATTGTAAATATATTTTTGACTATATCATAATTTCTTTGAAACAGTAGTTAGAAGAGGAATTTCAGGACCAAAATATCTTCATTCTCAATATGATATTTGTGGCATTAATTTCCCTTCATAATAAATTAATTTGTAGCATATAACCCCGTGTATCTGTCAGCTTGCCATGCTGTGGGAGCTTGTGTGTTATTGTGATGCTGCAAACTATGCTACTGATATCAGGACACCCATGGTGGACAGGTTGAGGCTGAGCTTCCAAACTAAGAAAGATTAGGCAGAAGGACACACACACACAAATATATCCCAGTTGCTGAGATTACATGCTTGTTCCATGGTGCCCAGTTTGTTTTTAAATTTCTAAGTAGGTAAAATAATTGGTGTCATTTAATTTCTTCTCTTTCTCCTTCTCCTCCTTCTCCTCTTTTTCTTCCTCCTCCTCCTCCTCCTCTTTCTTTCTTAGTTGGTTGAACCCAAGCACTCACACATTTTTCAAGTGCTCTACAACTGAGCTTGCACCTCCAGCCCATTACCCCCAAAATTAGCCATTGAAAACCCTATGAAAAGCAGAGAAACACTGTCAAACACAGTGCTGGGAAATGAGCCCTCAAAGCTAAAAGGTATTCAAGGAAAAACTGAGGAAGAGTTGACTCCTCAAAGCAGAATTGACCTTAATGAGGAGAATAAAGCACCTGGGACCTCCTTTTGCTGATGTTGCATGACTCAAAATAAAAATCAGCATAGTGGCTATAACAATCTTTCAAACACAGAAAGATTTTGTGCATGGCACAGTGTCAGGTATGTTTCATCCTGTTCTACACAAAGTCTTCATGAGTTGGATATGAACTGACAGAACCTAACAAGAAGCATATAAGAACATTTTTAGTCCCCTCGCTTTGACATCACAGCATAATTTTATGTAAATATGAACTTAGTAAAATAGTGAACAGTTACCACAATAGTTTATAATGATACATCCTAAAAGTCAATGTATTATAACAATGTGATTTATTTTTCATGATGTCATCATTGACTCAGACTTTGAGATTTGGATCAGTTTTCTCATTCATCTAGGCCTACATTACATGATTTTCATTTATCTTGGGACATATATTACCTGAGTCTTTCTTATA
>VMDO01042107.1:0-10761 GCA_007922755.1 Pedetes capensis | reverse complement strand
ATTAGGTCTTTTTTCTCCATTTCTCTCACTGCATGGTAAACCTTCTTACTGCCCATGTTATAACAACTTCCATTCCAAAAAGCTCAGACAATGGATGATGTTTACTTGCTGTTTGTAAACAACAGAACCCGCAGTGTTGCCAGCAGATGCCCTTGATTCACTGTGAATGAGGAAGGGAATTATAGGAAATCAGTGTGTATTGTGTGTCCAGCTGAGATGGATGCTGGCAGAGCAGGCTCCAGGCACAATTTCAAGCACAAAAGTGTATCTTCTGGGCCTTTCTTACCCTGGGGCATCCTGTAGAGGCTGACCATCTCCGTTGTACTTCTGTTCAAAGTATATTCACCTCTCAATTTTTAAAACCATCATTCATTTTTCTCAAGACCTGCCATGCTAGTTCATATGATAAAATTAATTAAGCCTAATGACTAAGATCATACTTTGCAGATAATGTTATGCTTCAATGGAGAACATCTCAAGATTCAATATCCTAAAGTAGAGCAATAGGTTTTAAACTTTTTTAGTGCCTTGTATCATTCAGGTCAGGGAAGAACTATTTATCAAGAACTGCAAAATGTCTGAGATGTTCTTCCTACTTACAAGCTGACAAATTAGCCTGCCATAGTTTCATTGACGCTGGTAGAAGACAAAAGACTCCTGGATCAGAGACAAAAGATTGTATTTCAGCACAGCCAACAGCATGAGTATCATATGTGTGTCAATTCCCCTTCCCCAACATGTCCCATAGGGTGACATAGAGGAACTCCAATGAATGCTGCACCTGCACTAGGTGTGCATAATAGATGAGGAACCCTGAGCATACAGAACTTGAATCTTTCACAATGGGCAGTGCGAGATGTGCAAAATGATCAAAGACTCATGGAAAGCTGTCCGCCAACACTACTGAGGAGGACATATTCACCAGCTACCACAAATAATATCTTATAGACTGCTTGTGTCACCTGAAGAACTAATAAACATGCAGATGCCTAGGCCCCACCCACAGATATTTTAGTTCAACAGGTCTGGAGTACAGCCCAGCAATATGCATTTCTGAAAGATCCCAAGTAAAATTGAGGCTATTGATTCCAGCAATACCCTCTCTTCACTCTTAGAGGTGACTGCTTACTTCACTGATGTTTAGGGAGTAATTGGAATTAGAGTTTGAGGAAAAAATAGTGACAAAGCCCACATGCAGAAACAAAGAAAGATGGAAGGAAATATAGAGGAGAGAAGTTGATCTACTCTTATTCAAAGAGAATACTGAGATTTGGATTTCAGGTCTGTGTAAATGGCCTTGAATTTCTACCATTTGACTTTCAGCTTGGAGGTGATGAGGTTATTTTATTTTCCAAAGCCCAGGACTCAGCCAGGGAGTTATGATCCTACCCACTAGTCCAATCTCAAGGGTAACGTTCACACTTAGTAAAATGTCTCTGTCCTTATTTGTTTCCTTCCCCTATTGAGTTCCATTTCATCCTACCCATGAGGAGGGACAAGTTTCCTAGGGAAGGTAATGTTGAATTTCTCCTTCCAAGTAACATCTATCTATTCACATAGTATATTCAAGACAAGAACATTCATATTGGCATTTGTCAAGCTGATACTACCAAGATTTTTAGATGAGAAATTTTTCTCTTGTGTGATTTTTATACTATTCTGAGAAAGGCCAAATTATAGCTTTATTTTTATAAATACAGTTTTCATTAACCTCACAGAGAGTTAGTTGCACATCGAGTCTCTAGACATATCAATGAGAATTGTGTTGTTCATTATGTTTTAAGCCTGACATGGTTATGTGTTGAGTATACATTTGATGCCCTCTGAGATCAAAATTAAAGTTGCAAAATGAAAACAAGGACGCAGAGCCTACAATTGCAAGAATAATTATGCCTTTGCAGTCTTTGTCCTCTTCAACTCTTCTGCTCTGTTTGATGTCATTATTCACATCCTCTTTGAGGCGTCCCACTCCCTTAACTTTCATAACATCAATTTTTTCTGGCTTTTCGTAATTATTTTATCATTTTCACAAAATTCAAACACACTTATCATTTTTCTAATAAAGCAAGCAATACAGAAAACATTAGCAAGCAAAGGATTACACTAAACTGCATCACCTATAAATAAATATTGCTAAGATTAGTTGAACTATATGCCAAATTTCTTTCTATGCCTGTCAAGATGAGATGGAAAAATGGGTAAGAATATCCATAGATAAGAAAGAGGGAAAGAGATGGGGAAACATCAAATAGGAAAAGACAGATTGATAGAGACCACCTCATAAAATGGGATTGTATTTTAAGTGTTGTTTTAATAAGCTACATTTAAATTTTTGAGTTTAAAAGAAAGAAAATAAACTAAAGAGTTTCAGTTTAAATTGCCAGGTTGAACACAGACACCTCCAGTACATCTTGAAGCCACATTGAAATGAGCGCAAATTGATTTTTTTAATTTACATCTACAAAGAAAAAGAGAATGGAAGGAGACAATAGTATAAGTAGAAATGAATATAGCTGCATTCAAGCCAACAATGAGAAAAGCTGAAACGTACTCCAGAGGTTCCAATACCTCAAGTAGCAAGAGAAAAGACAGGGCTTACATCTTGACTGGGAGCCTATTTAAGTAGTTAGAAATTGGAATCTTTATCTACTGTAAATGTAAAATGGTGCAACCACTTTGAAAAGTAATCTGGTAGCCCTTTTACAAGCTAAATCCAGAGTTACCATATGACCACAAAATTAATTCTACTCCCAAGAAAATAGGAAACATATTTCAATATGGAAACTTGTACAAAAATGTTCATAAAAGCATTATTCATAATACCAAAAGGTGGTAAGCACCCATATTTCCACCAACTGCATAAATAGCATGTAGTCTATTCATATAACAGACTACTAGCAAGCTATAAAAAAGAACAAAATATTTATAAATATGATCACATGGATAAACCTTGGAAACATTATCCCAAGCGAAAGAAAATGATCCAAAAATGATCACATTTGTATAATTCCATTTATATGAAATGTTGAGAATAGACAAATCTATCCAGGCAGAAAGTAGCTGTATCTTTTCACCACACCTCTTCAATTTCTACACTGAGCAAATAATCTCAGAAGTTGGACTTTATGAAGAAGAATGCAGCAGCAGGATTGAAGGAAGACTCATTAACAACCTGTGTTATGCAGATGACACAATTTTGCTTGCTGAAAGTGAAGAGGATTTGAAACATTTACCAATGAAGACCAAAGAACATAGCCTTCAGTATGGATTGTGACCCAACATCAACAAAACAAAAATCTTTACAACTAGATCAGTATGCAACTTCATGATAAATGGAGAAAAGATTGAAGTTGTCCAAGATTTTGCTTTACATAGTTCTACAATCAACACACATGGAAGCAGCAGTGAAGAAATCAAAAGACGCATTGCATTGGGAAAAGCTGTGGCAAAAGATCTCTTTGAAGTATTGAAAAGTAAAGATGTCATACTGAAGATAAAGGTATACCTGACTCATGCCATGGTATTTTCAGTCACATCATATGGTTGTGAAAGCTGGACATTGAATAAGGAAGACAGGAGAAGAATTGATGCTTTTGAATTATGGTGCTAGAGATGATTATTGACTATACCATGGACTGCTAAAAGAACTACCACATGTGTCCTAGAAGGAATGCAACCAGATGTGTCCTAGAAGAAGTGCAACCAGAGTGCTCCTTTGAAGCAAGGATGGCTGGACTGTGTCTTACATATTTGGGACATGTAGTCAGGAGGGACCAATACCTGGAGAAGAATATCATGTTTGGGAAAGTGGGAGGTCAACAAACAAAAGGAAAACCCTCCACTAGATGGATTGACACAGTGTCTGCAACAATGGGCTTTAGCATAATTAAGATCATGTGCCTGCCACAGAATTGGGGAGTGCTTTATTCTGCTGTACATAGGGTCACTATGAGTTGGACTCAATTCAATAGCACCTAACAATAACAGTGCTGGGTGAGGGGAAGGAGACTAAAGAATGACTGCTAATGGATACAAAGTTTAAAGTTTCTTTTTCTTTGTTATTTTGTTTTGTTTATTTATTTACGTATTACTTTTTTTTTTTTTGCAGTGCTGGATGGCTGAACCCAGGGCCTTGAACATGCTAGACCATTGCTCTACCACTGAGCTATACCCCAGCCACTTTTTTATTCTTTATTTTGAGACACCATCTTATTGAGTTATGCAGGCTGTCTCAGCCCCCCCCCCAAAGTCACTGGGATTTTTATAGGCATGCACATTCCCATGGCCAGCCACCTGCAGGGCTTAAATTTGAGGGACAACAATGTTCTATATTTGGTTGTGATGATGTTTACACAATTTTTTGAATATGTTAAAAACCAGAGTTTTACTTTTTGGGGGGGGGGGGTACTGGGGTTGAACCCAGGGCCTCGCGCCTGCATGCTCTGCAAGTGCTGGACCACTAAGCTGCACCGCCAGCCCACTTTTTTTTTAACTTTTTGAGACAGGATCTCGCTAAATTATGCAGACTGCCTCTGGTCTCGAACTTGCAATCCTCCTGCCTCCACCTCCCGAGCCTCTGGGATTACAGGCGTGCGCCACCATGCCCGGCTGACTTTTCCATTTTAAAGGGGTAAATTATATCTCAATAAAGCTGTTTTTAAACAAAAAAGTAGTAATTACTTACACACCCAGATATCCTCTTCTTTTGAGCACTGTCAACCCACTGGCTGTTCCCCACCTCTTCAAGAGACCAAAGACTTGTTCTCTAGTAAGGATAAACACACAAGCCTCTGGACTGAATGACAGCAAACCAGCATGAGGCAGGTGCTGTAATGAAAGCAAAGGGAGTGGATTAAAGGCAAGATCACATGCTGAATGTTGAGATCTTCAGCCATCTTTCCCACTCAGATCCCCACACAGGGCCTGATAGGCAGGGTCTGCACAGGGGTGACTAATCAAACAAAGATAAAAGACATGGAGAACCAGTCTGACCTGCAACAACTCTGGAGAAAGTTTGTAAACACATGTTAGGTCGTAAAGGTTATGTGCATAGTGTATGGATCTGAAGTCTCTCAATTGCAATCCTACCTCAGCTGTTTATTGGGCATGAGGCCTTTGGCAAATTATTAACCTCTCATGCTTCATGTACAAAATGAGAATAATTTAAAAGCCTATTTTAATGGGTTATTGTAAAAGTTCAATGTAAACTGCTTAGAATAGGGCATGACATAGAGTAAGTCCCTTATAGTTGTTTACTATTACTATGTCCCATTCTTCAATATAATTAGACAAGGAAAACTAGGCAGTTAAGACAAGTAATATAAAAGACAAAAATCAAAACAAATAGGAAAGAAGCCACTGGAATAAACAGAAAGTATAAAAGGCAAAAAACATAAACATCCCTAAATTGTCACTAATCTCCTCAGATAGAAAAGAGGAAATACTGTGACAATGAATGAGAATGAAACACTATTAAAGAACTATAATAAAAGAAAAATAATGAATAAAATATTGTAATTCCTGGCTAGAGCTAAGAGAATAATATAAAAGGAAAAAAATGTGTTCATGGTTCCAGTAAGGCAGAGTACCAAAATTTGAATATTGTTAGTGGAAAAGAAAAAGGGTAGAATAAAAGTATAAAATCCAAAATAATTCAACATAATAATGTAGAACAAACCTAGCATGTGGTCTCCCATATAGACAATTCTCAATAAATATTTCATGAATTAGTAAGTAAATCAGTAAATGACTAGAACTTCCAGAGAAGTGACAACCCATGTCCCACTTAGAATTGGGGTGCTAGCATAGTAATGTTTTCTGGAAAGCAATTTGACAATAAGTCTCAGGAATGCTCAAAAACACTTCCTACCTTTTCACCCAGTAATTAAATTTCTAGTAATTTATCCTTGTCATAAAGTTTCAGAAATATAAACAAATGTTTATGTACAAATATTTCCAGTGCCTTTGGTATGATGACTTGTCTTCCTTAGGGTAAATACCCAGAAGTGGTATAGCTGAATCATATGGTAGCTGTATCATACCACAGGGATCCCTACACTTCCATGTTTATTGCAGCACTATTCACAATTGCAAGGATTTGAACCAGCCCAGATGTCCATCAACAGAGGAGTGGATTTTAAAAATGTGGTGTAAATCCACAATGGAATATTATTCAGTGATAAAAATGAAATCATATCATTTCAGCAAAATGGATGGAACTGGAGATTGTCATTTTAAGTGACATAACCCAGACTCTAAAAGAGAAATACCATGCTTTCACTCATATGCAGGAGCTAGATCTACCCTAAAGGGAATATATATATATATTTGTATATATGTCAGATTGGGCTGGGATTTAGCTCAGTTGGTAGAGCACTGCGCTGCAGTCTCTGAGGTCCCGAGTTCAATTCCCAGCACCGCAAAAATGGGAGAAGGACCTGGCAATCCACTCCCAAGGCAATCCTGAAACAGTCAGCCATTGAAAACCCTATGAGGGTCGCTATGAGTCGGATACCGACTCGACGGCACCTAACAACAACAACAATATGTCAGATTGGAAAATACAAGGGGACCCATCAGGATGGAGAGGGGACCGGTGGGAGGAGGAGGGGGTGGCACAATCAGGAGGGGGAGGAGGAGAAACATAGCTGGGTAAAGAGGGAGAGATCAAGTCCAAAATATAGGCTGCAACTTTATGAAAATCCCAAAATTGATCTCATTAAGCTGTATGCAAGTTTTTAAAAAAATCATACTGTACATCATAAATATGCAAAATTGTCACTACATGTTAACCAAAAATTCTTTGTAAAATGTTAAATGAGATGGAAGTGTTAACAACCCTGATTTAATAAATGCACACTGTATATATGAACTGAATTAGCACTCTGAGCCCTGTAAATATATACAATTAAAATACTAATAAAAAACTTCAGTACAATGTCATTCCATTATTGGAGACTTAAAGCAGTCTAAATATTTAACAATAAGAGTACCATTAACTATATTCAATCTATCTATATACCATGACATTCTGCATATATATTAAAAAGTGAGTTTGAAGGCCATTTCATGACAATATAGAAATGTTCCCAATGATAGGTGAAAACATCAGGCCACAAAACTGAGCAAACTATACTGTTTTAAAATGTCGACAACTTTGCTACAATCTTCTTTTTTGTTTTTTTGAATTAATGTTGGTGGGGTACAGAGTAATAAGTCATTTGCCCTATCCATTATGCAATAATTAAATCATTCTTGCTTACACATTTGTCATCTTACATATTTTACATAATGGAATAAACTAAAGAAGAAAAGAAAAAAGTCAGAATTTTAATTAATATCTAATGAAAATCATATGCAATCATAGGTTATATTCTCATTGATTTTTTTTCTCTTCCCCCTGTTTTTTCCATGCATTCATATTCTTATCTTATATTTTGAGATTTTCCTCGCCCTCTATCCCTCTCTATTATTTCAATTTCATCACCCTCAGCTGTAATCTAGATGCCCCAGTTTTTGACGTGTCTGTCATGTATGCTTGTGCGCTCATGCTCACTTGTGCGCTCTCTCTCTCTCTCTCTCTCTCTCTCTCTCTCTCTCTCTCTCTCTCGTTCCCACTCTTTCTCTCTCTCTGCCTGCTACAATCATGTATGGCCCCTCTGTGCCTTGTTATTCTGGACTCCAATAGCAATTTGACTTCTTATTCCATTAATAAGCATTAGTCATATCCCTTCTCTTGTTTTCCAACTTCTGGAGGGCAAGAACTACATCTTAAATTCATGTTTCCTTTAGTATCCAGTGAAGTCCTTTGCACACAGTTACTGCATTCATTATTTACTCACCAGCTCAGGAGACAACTATTTTGTGTCTAGTATCCATTTGGACTTATTAAGGAGATATTAAAAGAGCACAGACATAGAGTCTAGAGATTTGGATCCCAAATTAGGTTATGCATGTCTGGGCAAATTGCTTAACTACAGTAGGCCTCAGTTTCCCCACAGTAAAATGAAGGTGCCATAAGTCTGTGCTCCCAGTGAAGCTAAAGATAAAGATTTATGTGCAAGTAATTTATTAAGTACTAAAGAAATACAAGAGAGAGTAAGGGGAGGGGAGAGAGAAGACAGAAAGGAGGAAAAGCAAACCAGGATGTGGTATTGGGTGAAGTCCCAGCCTGAGCCTTATCAGGGCACTGTGGATCACATAAATAAAACCTCAACACTGTCCCAGCTGGAGTCAAAGGAGACAGAATTCATATTCACACCTGTCAGCCATTGGCTCCAGTTCCCAGATATAGGGGCAGATAGGTCTGGAGTCTGGATGGTAAAACAATAGCTGTCTTTTTCCAGCTCTCTGTTTTGGGGCAAAGAGGCTCCAGTAGCCTGAGGTCATTCATCTGAAGAAAGTCACAGAGAGCTACATATGGCGTGGGACAGACAACATTCTCAATGGAGGTCAAAAGCCACTAGACAGAGTATTGAATGAGATAGTTTGTAAATCAGTTTTCAACAGTAGTCTATTTAATATAGAAGATATTCTTAAATCTATTTTGGGAGTCAAAATGAACATACTTTACATCACTGGATGCCAAGTCAATGTATACTAAAAGAAACACCATTCTGAAAAAAGGGAGATGCAAAACTTAATGTAGAGATATTACAGAGGAAGAGAGCCTATGAGTTAGATATAAAGAAAACATGAACTCATAATTGGACTTCTTCAACACAAATCACTGTTTCCCTAAAGTATTAGGCAACAACAACAAAACGCTGCTTTTAAATTCAACTTTCTCTATCCTCATCATACTCTCCTTCTTGTTGAACTTGCATTTAAACTTTATGACTCGCAGGCCCTCAAATCCTCTGCCTTCTTCCCTTTCTGCCATGACTTCCTCACTAGTTTTCCTTCACAAACAGATGTATTTATTTCTTTGTAGTGCTTCCAGCATAAGAACTTCTCCCTTATCTGAAGTTATTTATATCAAAGTTCCACAACAAAACTTCCATGACTACTTCAGTGATTCTCCTGTTCACACACTGCCTCTAACACCCACAAAATGATTAAAAATGACATGACAGTGTATAATTAAGGTCTAAATGCCATGGTTCTAAATATAGCTGCTATAGACATCTATTCTTTCACCCCAACCAGAGTGTAATCTTCCAAGGACAATATGCCATATCCCTTCACACCACCTAGTACACATCTAGACAAACCAAAGAAGATGGCATCTCTCTCTCCATAATAAAATTAATAACTCCCAAACAAAATCACACAAGATCAACTTTATAAAATAAAACTAATACAGTCCAGAATCAGGTTACTGATAGATACAGACATGTTACTTCTGGATGATAAAGCTAAAAATGGAAAATGAAAAGAAAATTAACAAAAAAATTTTACAAAATGCATATCGTTGAGCGAACTGCCAGTTGATTTATTTAAGTGTTGGTATGTGTGAGGATTGTGACTTACCACAGTACTTTGATAAATAGAATTCCATTCACAGACAACTAGCTTTAGCTCGGTTGGTAGAGTGCCATTCTGCAGTCTCTGAGGTCCTGGATTGTATCCCCAACATGCAAAAATGGGAGAAGGACATGACAGTTCACTCCTGAGGCAATCCCAAAACAATCAGCCATGGAAAACCCTATGAGGGTCAGTATGAGTCAGACATGACTCTATGGCACCTAGCAACAACAAGCTCTTAAGAAAAATAAGAAACTGGTAAGCCAAAGGCAACCAAGCTGGGAGCACAATGTCAAGGTCTTCTGGTACAATACATTTCTGATTATAGAATAATGACAACGTTCTATATGTTGATGTCAATATTCAGTTATCTTATAGGCTTCCTGGAGTTGGTTTTAGGAAAGATTTAAATTTCCACCCTATAGAATACATCTACATATGAAAAAATATATATTAAGTCATCCTAGGGTTGTTGGTTTGAGTGTTACTAATTCTGTGAAAATACATATATAAACAAAGAGGGAATGTTTGAGGAAGAAGGCAAGAGTGGGTTAAGCAAGGTATGCAGTCTGCATATCTGAGGTTCACATTGACATGTGGCAGAAACACTAATCTGCCTTTCTTAATTGTTTCAACATCTACCTGATAATCTTCCCACTTTGTGCTCTGCTTGTGTCGTTGGTTTCTTCATGTTCATGTTATTTAACCATTTTGCCCCCTGGCCTTACAGCCCTCTGTCTCTTAAGCCTTAAGCATCTTCATCATAACTCTTCTGTATTCACTCACAACCATGGCCCCTTCTCAAACCTTGGCATCACTTGAAGCTTTGCTCTAGCTCAGTAGTGGCAGCTCTGTAACTACTTTCTCTAGCCATGTTTTCCTATTCTTCAACCTATTACATCCCTCAGTTACCCTAACTTACTTTTTCCTTAAGTGCTTCAAGTACCTAATGATTTACTATCCTTCCAGAAAATCTAGCTTCCTTCTGCCACCAAAACATCTAACTAATGCAAATGACAGAATCTAAATTTTCACAATCTATCATATGCTTGTCATATCTACATAAAATCTGATTTATCAATTTTTTTCTTTTATGATCACATCTAAGAACTCTGTCTAAGAAGAAGAATGGATGGCATATAAACATATGAAAAGATGCTCAACATCTTTTATCATTTGATAAATGCAAATTGAAACCATAATGAAGTACCACTACATACCTATTAGCATAAGCTTTTTTCTGGTTTATTGATAAATGTTGGTGGGGTGCACAGTAATATGGTATTGTGCAACTAT
>VMDO01042106.1:0-10761 GCA_007922755.1 Pedetes capensis | reverse complement strand
AGTAACTGATATGAAAATTTTATTAGAGAGTCTCAAGAGCAAGTTTGCACTGACAGAAGGAATCAGCAAGGTCAAAGATAGGTCAACTGAGATTATCCAGTCTAAGGAACTTAAAGAAAAAAGAAATAAAAATATAGTCTCAGAAACCAAAGAGAAATCAAGTGACCAAAATACACATAATGGGAATCAGAAAAGGAGAGAAGGAAAGAAGTATAAAATATTTGAAAAAAACATGGCTGAAAACATCACAGATTTGATGGAAAAAATGTTTTATCTAAACATCCAAGAAACAAATAGATACCAATCAGCAAAAATGTAAAAAAAATACACACAGGCACATCACAGTCAAAATAATGAAAGCAAAAAAAAAAAAAAAAAAGAGAGAGAGAGAGAGTAAATTTGGAGAACAACAGGAGAGGAACTACTCTTTACAAACAGGAGAACTCAGTAAATGTAAGGAGACTTCTCAGAGTGATGGAGGCCAGAGGAAAGCAGGATGACATATTCAAGTTTCCAAAAGAAAAATAATTGTCTACCAAGAATTCTATATCTAGTAAAGTAAAACTATCTTTTAAAAGTGAAGAACTTTCCAGATAAAAACTGAGAGAGATCTAGGAGCTAGCAGCTGCCCTAAGAATAATACTAAAGAGAATCCTTCAGTCTGAAAGTAGAGGACACTAGAAAGTAACTTGAAGCCACATGAGGTAAAGTGCATCAGTAAAGGTAACTACATAGGTAAATAACATTTAAAAAAAAATCTAGTGTAGTTCTAACAAAATATGCTACTCCTATATTTTCTAATATGGTTGAAAACACAACTGCTGCAATAATTATCAATCTACATTGATCAATACACAATACAAAAAGATGTAATTTGTGACACTAATAGCATAAAGGAGGAGGCTACAGAGCTATAATAGAAGCAAAGTTTTTGTAGTCTATTGAATGTAACTTCATATAAATCTGAATGATTCTTATTAATCGAGGTGTTAATGGAAATTTCAGAGCAAGAACTGAAAAAAAAATGTAAAACTATACAGTAAAAAAATAAGAAGGGAACTGAAATGCTACACTAGAAAATAGCTATTTAGGACAAATGGAGGTAGTAACATAAAAATAGAACAATAATGTGTTATGATCCACAGTCAAATGCCTTTGCATAGTCAATAAAACAGACATCTTTTGGGTATTCTCTGCTTTTGGCTAATATCCATCTGACATCAGCAATGATGTCCCTGGTTCCATGCCCTCTTCTGAACCCAACTTGATTTTCTGGCAGAATCTTTTACTATAATCCACACCTGATGTTTGTCTAATGACCGTTATGTGCTATGCTTCATTTAATTAAATCCAAATATGCTTAATGAAGCCATTATGGAGGCCTGCTTGGTGAAGTTTGTAAAGAAGGTGAACAACCTGTTGAACGTCTTCCTTAATCTCAGTCATGTATAATTTAAGAGAAACGAGTGCATTTGTCAGTATTAATGATGTTTCAAGGACTAAAGGGAATAAGGATTCTCTTTTTGAGAACGTATGCTGTGGTTTTACTATGCATAGATGTGTTACCTTGTGTCATGGTTTGAATATAAAGTGTCCCCCAAAGTTCATATGCCCAGCTGGTGGCTCTGTCATGGGAGGTGAGTCTAGCTTGGCAGAAGTGAGCAACTAGGGGCAGGCCTTTGGAGGTTCTTATCCTGGACCTAATCTCTCTCTGTTCCTGGTCTGCCATGCTGTGAGGTCAACAGCCATAGGTCCTGCTGCTGCTATGCCTGTCCTGCCACCATTATGGATTAATTCTCTGTGACTTCCCAATAAACCTCTTTCCTCATAAATTTTTTTGGGTTGGTTTTCTGCTACTGCAACAACAGCTGACTAATACACCCTGATTTACACTTTGGGTACAGCAAGGTCAGAGATTCTCAGAGTTTTTTCCCAAATGGGGAAATTCTTAAGCAACGGTCCAAGAGTCTGGAAAAATATGTAGATGGGGCTGATTGTTAGTAAGGGCATCCAGTTAAGGTAAATGCCTGAAATTGAGCCAACCATGCTGACCTCTGGGCCCTGTCCTTATTAGGAACAAATTGGTTAAGGGATGAAAAGTATCAGCTCTCCAGCAAGCTTCATTGGATGTAATGGCTATGATTACATCCTGAAGGTGTATAAACTCCTGTTGCTTTTCACTCAGTTGATCTCAAGAGACTCTGCACATAACCTCCTCCAGCACTTTCCTTTGGAAAGGAAGTAAGGACAGGGAGGCTACACCATAGTGCAAGTGTTATATACTGGAACATCCAAGTTTGACCTTATCTTGTCCATGGAAGTTTCAAGAGCCATGCCCATGTATGTAGTACATGGCTTTTCAGGATGCAATGCATAACAGGCAGATGGGTATGGAGAGTTACAGGCTTGAGAGTTGTGATCACCTCAGTTTCTAGGAGAGTTTATTACATAGCTAGCAATTGTCACACTAATAATGTGTAGAACAGGTCCAAAGTTCAAAAACTCATAGGCAATTTATGGCTACCATTGGTGGTCCACAGACTCAAAGAGAAATAAGGTTGTTAAAAGTTTTATGGTGAAGTAGCACCTCATGTCACTGACAGGAGCGCCTGTCATATTGCAATTTGCAAGAAACTGTATATGGATTTACATAAAATTGATAAGTGAGGAATATTCTGCTTCTAGAATATAAATGAGCCTAAACATTGTGATTGCTAAGAAAGGCAATAGCTGCTTTCTTGACAATGCCAGAGAAAGAATGGTCCTTAGCTTGCAAAATACTTTCTAGGAATTTAAATAAGCTGATGAGGCCTTGGGCTGTGTGTAGCACAATAGTCCATCCCATTTTTTAGGGTAATTTTGGATTTGTATTTCCTTAATGAGCATGTTAAAAGAATCTCCTCATAGGAAGATGTCATCAGTGTAATGTCATACCTGTGCTCCTGGGAAAAAGCTGGATGCAGTTAAGATCTTAAGATGATGTGTGATGGCAAGGTATGCCAGGAGTACCAACGTATACTGTGCCCCTTTAGAAGTGAAGGCAAATTGAGGTCGAAAGTCTGTCAAAATAGGCACTAAACTGAACATATTAGCTAAATTTATAATAGCAAAATATTTGACAGGGCTGGAGTGGTTTGACACAGCTCAGTGGCTGAGCATGTACTTAGCATATGTAAGGCCCTGGGTTTGATCTCCAGCACCAAAAAAAAAAAAAAAAAAAAAGGCGCTGATTGGATAGCCACTAATGTCAATTATACTGTGTATGGGGACCTTACTACACAGGACCATGGGATTAGCATTATTGCTATCCACCATTAGGTGGCATTCATTTGAAATATAAGAACAGGCCAAATTGGATTGTCAAAGGAGAAACAGTGGAGTTAAACATACTTTCACCAAATAGGCCTTGTGTCATGGGTTTCCATCTTTGTAGGTACCACTCTAATTTACAGTGGACTGTATAATCTATTTTAATGGAGGCGGAGCACCATCAAACCAATTTGTATGTTTCATGGACTTATTTTAATTGGATCAGAGTGCTTACACCCATTATGGGATTCTTTCAGGCAATGAATGTTACCAAATGTAAGGAAATTAGGCAAGGCAATAGTTCTGATAGTTAAGATGAGGCATACTTGTTTATGGCCTTTTTTATATTCAGAAACTTCCCTAAGATTATATGAGGTACCTTGCCTAAATTTAGTGGGCTCCTAGGCATACCTAATCTGAGTCTCAGTATTAATATGGGCCATCATGAGGGTTTGCAAATTGCTGCATTTCAGCACCTATCAGTGCCCTTATATATTTTTTTACTCTTTCAATAAAGTATTTCAGTAAATTTGAATTCTAATTGAGTCAAATTGTGGACATCTCTTTCTGTTTGTTTCCCTCAGTGTCCAGGCTTTATTCTTTGTCTCTCTCTTTCATTCTTTCACTTCTTTTTTATTTTATTTTATTTTTATTTTTATTGTTACTGGATATACTGCAAGGGGTTCACTCCACCCTGGTGGTATTTATAAACTTTTTCCTACAGAAGCTTTAAATCAGCTATCATTGAAGGGGGCCTCCCCAATGGCAATAGCGATTGTATAGGATTTAGCAATCAGGGGCTTCTTTTGGATTTGAATTATTCATTTCCCTAGAAGCCATGGGTGCTTTTACCCTAGAATCCTGAGGAGCAGGATCCTTACTGCAATAGAGGCATAAGTAACAGCAGCAGCAGAAGCAACCAAGGTATTTAAGGGCCCTGGTGAGCCATCTGCTCTTAGGAGTTCAGACCTGAGCAAGCCACATAATGGCTGCTGTTTCTTTCTTCTTTCTTTCTTTTTTCATACTCTCTAATGACTGCTTTTTCAAGAGTGACCATCTGAAGGGCAGTCAGCTGTTAAAGTCTGGTTGAGACATATAACCAGTTGGTCAAAAGGCATAGTCATTCTCCTGAGCCTAGCATCAGAGTAAAAGCAATGCAGAAAGGTGTGATCCAACACATATGATCCAGAGCCACTTAAGGACGGCCTCAATCCTATACTCCTGTCCCTAGATGCCAAATAAACTATTTAAACATCTAACTTGGCTAAATCTATAATGGAGATCTGCAGGAGCCAACACTGCAGCTCACCACAGCATAAGTGAAAGCATAAACTAATCTGAAGCTCAACCTGCCTGCCATCAGGCCACAAAATCAGTTAGCAAGCCAAAGCAACTAAACAAAGCCCCCCTCAAGTGGTTGTTAGTGTCTTTGTGCTAATTGTTCTTGTCACGCTGCAGAAAAAGAAGGGACTCCATGCAAAATTTGGTTCCAATATTCGACACCTAACAATAGCAACAAAAGTCTGATAAAATCTCAAACAAATCAAGAGGGTATGAAATGTTTGCTGTTGGTAGCTGATGTGGAGACAAGTCTGACTCACAACGACCCCATGTACAACAGAACAAAGCACTTCTCAATTCTGTGCCAGGCACATGATTTTTTTTTTTTTTTACATTTAAGCCCACTGCTATAGCCACTATGTTAATCCATCTAGTTGAGGGGCTTCCTTTATTTCATTGATCCACCCCTTTCACAAATATGACGTCCGTTTCCAGGGATTGGTACCTCTTGACAACATATCCAAAACACATAAAATGCAGGCCAGCCATCCTTGCTTCCAAGGAGCATTCTGGTTGCACTTCTTCTAGGATGGATCTGTTGGTTCTTTTAGCAGTCCATGGTATATTAAATATTCATCTCCAGCACCATAATTCAAAAGCATCAATTCTTCTCCTGTCTCCCTTATTTGCTATCTAGATTTCACAAGCATATGATGCAAGTGAAAACACCATGGCATGAGTCAAGCACACCTTTATCTTCAATGTGACATCTTTACTTTTCAAGACTTAAAAGAGGTCTTTTGCAATGACTCTTCCCAGTGCAATGCATATTTTGATTTCTTGACTGCTGCTTCCATGGGTGTTGATTATAGAACCAAGTAAAACTAAATCTTGGACAACTTCAATCATTTCTCCATTTATTGTAAAGTTGCCTACTGATCCAGTTATAAGGATTTTTGTTCTGTTGACGTTGAGGCACAATCCATACTGAAGATTGTGTTCTTTGATCTTCATCAGTAAATGTTTCAAATCCTCTCCACTTTCAGCAAGCAGGGTTGTGTCATCAGCATAACACAGGTTGTTAAATGAGTCTTCCTCCAATCCCGATGCCATGTTCTTCTTCATAAAGTCCAGCTTCTCGGATTATTTGTTCAGCATAGAGATTGAAATGGTACAGTGAAGGGATACATCCCTGACACATATCTTTCTTGATGTTAAACCAGGCAATGTTTCCTTTTTCTGTTCATATAACTGCTTTTTGGTCCATGCGTAGATTCTTCATGAGTACAACTAAGTACTCTGGTATTCCCATTCTTTGCAATGTTATCCATAATTTCTTATGATTCACTCGGTCAAATGCCTTTGCAGTCAGTAAAACATAAGATAGACATCTTTCTGGTATTCTCTGCTTTCAGCTAATATCCATCTGATATCTGCAAGGAAGTCCCTGGTTCCACACTCTCTTCTGAATCCAGTTTGATTTTCCAGCAGTTCCATGTCTATATACTGCTGCAGTCATTTTTGAATGGTCTTTAGCAAAATCTTGCTTGCGTGTTCACTACAAACATGAATGATTCTTCTCTGGAGAGAGTAACGCAAGTCTCCTAAGCTGGTCAGAAAGAGCAAAGAAAGGAGACTGACTTGAGTTTATATTGTGCTTAGAAGGTCAGGCCATAGTGCTGGTTCTCTCATGCAGGAAGCTACTGGTATGATCTGAATCTCTTGCCAGCTCCAAAGGAAAATGCACACATCCATGCTTTCTTATCAACTTGCTCAGATGTGGGGCAGAAGGTGAAGAGGAAGAGATTGGGCTTAAAAGAGGTCAGCAGCCAAATATTTTAAAAATTAAGTCAGATTCTTCATTATACACATCCACTAGGATGGTTACAATAAAAATAAAAGGAAAATAACAAGTGTTGGCAAGGATGTGGAGAAATTGGTAGCAACGAAAAAGATATAGCCACTTTGGAAAAAAACAGTCTGGTAGTTCTTTAAAAAGTTAAATATATAATTACTTTGTTGTTGCTGTTGTTTTTAAGTGCCTTACAACCCAGCAATTCCACTCCTAGATATTACATGTCAGATAAATGTGTACCACAAGCTCACAGTAACATTACTCATAGTAGCCAAAAGTGGATCTGTCCGTCAATGATCTGATGAATACAGAAAAGGTCAGATATTCATGCCATGGAATGTCATTCAGCCATCAAAAGAAATGAAGTACTAATCTATGCCACCATATGGGTAAACCTTAGAAAACTATGCTAAGTAAAACAAGGTCCAGAATAGGCAAAATCAGAGAGACAGAAAGTATATTAGTGGTTGCCAGAGGTAGTAGAATGGCAAATGGAAAGTAACTGCTAATGGTTATGGTATTTCTTTTGGTGGTAATGAAAATGGTCCTCTTCTTTACCACTCCCCCAAATAAAGCACATTCAGACTGATGACGAGCTTTTTCTCCAGGCTTTTCAGAAACCAACTCCGATTTATTGATTTCTTCAAACTTGAGATCTCATAGCACCAATTGCACAGAACTCTTACATGTCTCATTGAAACTCTAGAACAAACATCAAAAGGAAAACATTTGATGTTGATGATATGTTATCAAAAGTAGAGAAAGTGAAAGGAGGGCAAGAATCTCATAGTTTTTCATGTCATTTGCAGCTTATGGGTTTCTTCCACAAAAATGATAAGCTACCACAAAACTCAGAAAATGATCAAAATTCTGTTACCCTGGAAGTCCTGCTTGTGGAAGTTTGCCACAAAATAAGAAAGTGTGTAATTTGTCCAATAAGGCAAGTTCCTACAGGTAAAAAGCAGGTGCCTTTGAATCCTGACCTCAATCAAAACCTGAAAATCTCCTGCTCATTGCAGTTTTCCATAAGGAATATGAACCTAGTAATAGCCGTATGGTAAAGTCTTACTCATTGCTATTTACAGTAACTCATCCAGGAAGAAGAGTTTAATGAAATGATTCAAGGAGAAGCCAATGAACATACTCATGTCACTGAAGAACTTCCAGCCAGAAGAAAACGAAATGGTGAAGATGGGGAAGACATTTTGTTGCACAAATGACAATATTTGATAAAAACAGGTGCTTACAGCTTTTGATAGGGAATATCAAGTAGCCATTCAGGAAATGGAAGAATGTCTAATAAGCAAGGAAAAAGCAACATAAGAAACTATTTTTGATGGGAAGAGGCTGCCTCCATTAGAAATATTTTCTCAGAGACTTATATTGTAGTTCCCTCTTCACTGGACAGGAAAAACCAATGATAAGTCTACACCTCTTATTGCCAAGCCTCTTGCCACTAGAAATTCAAAATGTCTCCATCAAGAAAACAAGCCTGGAATGGTTTAACTTATGCAAACTATTGCAATTAAGGAAACACTGACACATCTACAAACAAGAAAACAAAAAAGACTTCAAATGAAAACCAAAAGAAATTAATAATATTTTATCATTTCCTTTATAACAATAGTACAACTCTGAACTGTCACAAGCTTTATAGTTTACTCAAGCATTTTAAAGTCTGTCATAGCAGGTTTTACTTCAGTTATGTCTATAATTCAAAAGATGTGAGGATAGGTGTTTCTATCAACGAATGTTATGAGGCTCCTACACAGGAAATACTCAGGATATTCACCACCAACCTGGATTTGCTTTTAGTTGAAATGGACCAGTGAAGAGAACACCTATTATACACATTCTTATGTGCAAGCTAAAACAAGAAGCAAGCATGTCTGAATTTCTTTAATTTGAAGATGGAGAAGTGGAATAGCAAGAACATACGGTAGTAGCCACAACTGTCTGTATGCCCACAGTGATATCTGCTTACCTCTCCGTCCATGAGAAATGGAAGTAGATAGTGAAGATGAAAAAGATCCCAAATGGCAAAGAGAGATAAAAAACATTACATAAATTGAAGAAATTTCTGATGTTAATGAAGGAGAGAAAGAAGTCCTGAAACTATGGAATCACCATGTTATAAAGCGTGGGTTTATCACTGACAATCAAATGAACCGTGCCTGTATAGTGTTTGTAGAAAATAATTAAGAAGAATTTATGTCGAAACTTCGTGCTTCATCTACTCAGCATATATGATTTTAATCTTATTAGCATGATGTCAATAGGCAAATATGTTGCTAAGCTCCATGAAATGTAGCAAAAATTAGAAAGAGAATCTGCTTCCCCTGAAAATGAAGAAATAACTGAGGAAGAAAATGGGTCAGCAAATGGATTTAGTGAAATTAACTCAAAAGGGAAAGCTTTGGAAACAGGTACTATCTCGGGGGTTTCAAAACAGAGCAAAAACCAAAAACTCTGAAAAGATCTAACCTCATATTAAGGAGAAACATTGCATTCTAGGGAATTCAGTCTATGAAAAATTGTGTATATGTTTTTTGTTTTTAAATCATAGGTTCCAAATAGGCACTGTTAAATGAAGTAAATGACTTCAACAAGAATATTTATACCATGGTTCTATTTCACTTATTTATGTAGTATTAGATTTTTATCAGTTTTTATTAGTATCATTAAAACATTTTTTAGTTTGAGCATGAAAAGCAGTACTTAAAACAAAGTACTTTTAACTGCAACAATTGTATTATGAGCTACAATGAATTAATCTAAAAATTATTTCATATACTTAAATTATGCTTCTGCATTTGTGTCTGGCTGTTTTTCTACTTTGGAATTGTGGAATATTTTCTTTGGGAGGGAAAATAGGACTGTAATTCCCTTTTTTAGAAATTGAAGATTTTTGTGAAGTTGTGGCATCACTGTTTGCAACCAAACCTTGATCCTTGATTTTGAATCATTTATCAATTTGGAATGAAAATTACAACACAAGTGTTTCAGTATTTTACATTACGTAAGCTCATTTTACAATTTTAAAGTAGCACTTCTTCATCACATTGTTGACAGTGACATATCATGTTGATTTATAAAGGTTACTGACCATTTATTTGTTTTCATGTGGATAAGTTTAGAACATTGATTACCCAGTATATTTTTTAAAACTTGAGGATCTTCTCTTTTTGTTTTTTTGTCAATTAGGTAATCACATGGAAAATTCAGCTGTACACATCATTTCATTAGGATTATAAACCAAAGGAAGAACAAATTGGAAATTTTTAAGAAGCTACTTCAAGGGGGAGTTGTTGTTGTTAGGTGCCATCAAGTCAGATCCAACTCATAGCAACCCTTAGTATAGCAGAATGAAGCACTATCCAGCACTATGCTATGCACATGATCTTTTTATGTTTGAGCCCATTGTTGTAGCCATTGTTTCTTCTCATTTCGAGTCATGCCATATCAGCAAAAGGAGGTCCCAGGAGTTTTACTCCATTCCTGTCATTAAGGTTGACTCTAGTTTGAGGAGGCAACTTTTCCCCAGCTCTTTCTTGAATGCCTTCCAAGCCTGGGAGGCTCACATTTTGGCACTATATTTGGCAATGCTTCTCTGATATCCATAGGGTTTTTAATAGTTAATTGTTTCCAGAGTGGGCTGCTGGGTTCTTCTCCCTAGTTTGTCTTAGTCTGGAAGCTCAGCTGAAACCTGTCCACCATGGGTGACCCTCCCAGTATCTGAAATACTGGTGACATGGCTTTCAGCATCACAGCAACACGCTAGACCCCACTGCATGACAAGCTGATAGATACATAGGGGAGAGTGTTCTATAAGAATGAACTAGAAAATATTATATATTCTTTTTTCTTAGCAAAGATGTCTTTGTAATGTATTTCATGGTTAGAATATCTAATACAGATAAACTGACTTGAATTGTTTGGAGCAATTATGCCCTGTGTTATGTGTTTTACACACATATTTATATTTGGATTTTCTCCAACAGAAAGCAGTTTCACTACTGGCATGTTAATAAGCACCAACAGGCTTTTATTCCAACACCAAACATTATGGTTGAGTAACATCATCTCAAGTTTTTATTATCTTTTACAGACATTGCATTTTCATATTCTTTATTTATAAAGGATCCATGCTGCTGTAAATACAGGTATTTTCAATTTTTAAATTTCATTCTGCCACCATCAGATGCAGTTCCCTATTTTGTTTAGTGAAGGGATATATAAGCATTCTAATGGTATCTTCAGAAATTTATAAAACGTAAACACTGATTTAGTTGGTCTTTAAGATGTGTTTAACTGTG
>VMDO01042105.1:0-10761 GCA_007922755.1 Pedetes capensis | reverse complement strand
TATTATTATTATTATTATTATTATTACCTTATTCCTATTATTGTTGCTGGTACTAATACTATTCATTTTGTATAGTGATTTGATTAATGTCTACTATTAGTTCTAAAGGTTTGTGTGAATAGTTTCAATTGGGATATAGACAATCATTTATCTGTGAAGGATACCTCATTCTTTCCTATCTTATCAGGACTGTGTTATGGCACATTTAAGAAATATTGTTCAAATTGCATATTATGTTCTTCTTGTAGTCACTATGGCAAAATGAAATATAACTTTTTTTAAAAAATTGCTTCATGTATTATTTTTGTTTTGTTTTTTTACCAACACATTGTACTCGGTGATATAAGATGCCCTTTTCTTGGTCCTGACATAAAGTAGATTCCTTCGAAGGATTTGTCTGTGATGCCTTGCTTAATATTTTAATTAAACGCCTCCATTTGGTTAAGGAGATTTATGCCTTCTTATATTTTTGAAGGTGTCTTTTTGCATGAATGCATGGAGAAATATTTTAAATTATTTCAATCAGTTCAGATAATCATATGCTTTTTCCTCTTTTAATCTACATAAATGGATAAGTTTCAATAAGAATGCTAAACCATCTTTACATTAATGAAACAAATACTCCTAGGTCAGGATATAAATTATATATTTTATACATTGGAAGATTTTGTATGCCAAGTTTTTGTTACATTTTTATTACTTAATATTTCTGAATCTTTCCATTACAGAATGATCTATAATTTTCCTTTTTTCACTTTTTATTCTGTTCTAGTATCAAAGTGGCTTTATTCTAAAAGTTATTGCAGATTACTCATATCTCAGTTTTCTTTGGAAATTGTTGTTGTTAGGTGCCGTTGAATCATGTTCAACTCATAGCAACCTTCATAGAGTTTTCAAGGCTGACTGTTTTGGGATTGCTTCAGGAATGGACTGCCACATCCTTCTCCCATTTTTGTGGTGCTTGGGGTCGAACCCAGGCACTCAGAAAATACAGAGCAGCACTCAACCAACTGAGCTAGACCCCAAACTTCTTTGGAAATATATAATTGTAAAAATAAAATATAATAGTAATAAATATACATTTGTATTTCTATATGGCAGGCATTGCTCTAAGTCCTTTACATATATTAACTCATTCAAACCTTATAAAATATTTAATGGATTCTATTATTATTCCTATTTTACAGATGGTAAATCTAAGATCCTGAAAGTTTAAATAACTTATTCAGCATCAATTAGATACAAATTCAGTTCTCCAAATCCAATCAGTCTTCTTACAGAATTTATATGAAAGTATAAGCAGTTTGCCCGCAGCCGTAGCCCTGTGGCATCTGATCCCGTCAGATCTCGGAAGCTAAGCAGGGTCGGGCCTGGTTAGTACCTGGATGGGAGACTGCCTGGGAACACCAGAAGCTGTAGGCTTGGGAGAAGGACCTGGCAACCCCCTCCCAAAAATCAGTCTGCCATTGAAAACCCTATGAACAGCAGAGAAGCACTGACAATAGTGTTTCCCCTGTTCTACAGAGGGTCGCTATGAGTCGGATACCGACTAGTCGGCACCTAACAACAACAACAAACAAAATAAGCAGTTCAAGTATACTAAGATCCTTTGTTGTTCCTAAAGGAAGCGTTAAGAAACTGTTGAACCATCTGGATGCTAATTACAACACCCTTACTGAAAATTTACTGCTACTCAGTATCTTAGTCCTTCCCTTGTTTTGTCAATGTCATTATTGTCACCCCCCACAGATAACATTTAAGTAGATTTATTTGTATGTTTATCAACTCATTTTCTACTTTAGAATCATTTTCTTTCTTAATGAAGTGCATCCATTAGAAGCTTTTAATCAAGAGTATCTTTGTGGTCAGATTTCTTTGTTCATGTCCATCTAAAAAAATGATTGTATTTTGTCCTGGTTTCTAAAAGAGTGATTATGAGATTAGAAAGATAGGCCAATACTTTTCTTTTTCTTCACAACTTTGCAACTTGAACATTACTACCTGGCCACATGCCTGTTAAAAAATCAGCTGTCACTTAAAATTTACTTATGAGTGTATGCGTGCATATACATACACATGAATATACATACATACAAATGTATGTAAAATGATAAAAATGTATATACATTTTAGCAAAGGAAAAAAGATGTATTAAAATGGCAATACTCGATATATGTTGATGACAAAATATGAACACAAGTCACAACTGACTTCTGCAAATATAAGAGATGTTCCAAGTGGTTACATAGCAGAAGCCAGATTTGCTGGACAAGATTTCATGGATCTTCCCTGGTGCACATCACACACACTACCATGCATCTCAAACTGATCTTCTTTTGGGAAATAACTAGTTAGGCCTAGTACTCATTTTTTAAAATGTTGTCATCGTTGTTACTGCTGCTGCGGCTATTGCTGCTGCTGCTGCTGCTGCTGCTGTTGCTGCTGCTACTACTACTACTGTTTTGTTATTGAATTTTGGACTTCCTTATATATTCTGGATATTAATTTCTTGTCAACCATGTAGTCTGCAAATATTATCTCCCATTCTATAGGTTAACATTTCATTCTGTTGGGTATTTTTTTTGCTGTGCAGAAGATTTTTAGTTTTATGCAATCCTGTTTGTTTACTATTGCTTTGTTTTCCTAGAATTTAACAAAAATCTTATAAGATATTGAACCATTCAGTAATTAGTCTTTTTTCTATGCTTTATTCCCTCAGACTAATTATTTTGAGATTCATCAACACTTGCATTTGTCAAAGTCTTTCAGGTTTATTGCTGAGTAGTTTCCATTATAGTTTGAAATTCCTTTATATATGGTGGCACAAGTCTTCTATTAAATTTATGATTTTTAAATACACTCGCCCATTCTGTGGTTTCTCTTTTTATTGTCTTCATTGAAGAGAAGTCTTTAACTTTAGTGAAGTTTAGTAATTTGTCCTTTATGGATCATACTTTTTTGATATTACATGTAAGAAATCTTTACCTAATCCAGAATCATATTTTTTCTCCTCAAAATTCATATTTTTAAGTTTTACAGTTAAGTCCATGGTTAATTTTGAATTATTCTTTGCACAAAGAATAAATGGCACAAAATATAAGTTGATGTTCATTTTTTACATATATATGCAATATTCAATTAACAGTTGTTGAAAGGTAATATATCAGCCTATTTCTGATGATGCAAAACTTTTGTAAGAGAAATCAAGAACATTGTTTTCCCTGAGTTCACATTCCTGAAACTCATGCTAGAGGATGTCTGTTCCATTGAGTAAGATGTACATTTACTCAATAATTATCAAGAAAAGCTGTGTTCTTCTCAGAAAAGATCATGATGAGGTCTATGTTAATGGAAACTGAATTTGTAAAGTTTTTTTTTAATTTATGTTGTACCTAGATGTTTCATTTTAAGCTCAAAATACCAATTTTATGTCATGTATGAGAATAAAACATCTTAACAGTTGTATCACTTCCATTTAAAATTAAATTATTTTGACAAACATGCACTTAAAGCATATCACTGTATTTATTCTATCATATTTATCAGGGACTGGAGCTAGTACCAGAGACAATTATTTTTCCTTTTACAAACACCTACATTTTGCAGAACCATAGACTCTCAGTCTACAACTCACCCATGTTAGAAATGTATGCCCCAGAGATGTTAAACAACTGTCCCCAAAACATATAGCTAATTAGTTATAAAGATTAAAATCCATGTCACTTATTTCTAACGTAATTCTGTATTCTTCAAGCCACTTTTATAATCCAAGAGAAGCATGCCTTATTGGCTATCAATCCAAGTAAAAAACCTGAAAAAAATAGCTAAAAGTATTGGCTAAATAACATTTTCTGAATATTTATGAATTCTAAAATCATATTAAATCAATATATCCAAAAATGTAATGATGTGTATTATCATTGTAGATCTCTTATAATTATTTTAATTCAGGATTAATACATGTTTCAGTATATTAAACTTAAAAATTGGATGATTAATTGCTAATTATATCAAGTTTATTTTTCAAATGAAACTATATTAAGAAACAGATTCTGTTATAGGGTGCCCTGGCATATGCCTGTAATCCCAGCAATGTGGGAGGCTGAAGTAGAGGGAGGGCAACTTAGAGAGAGTATGTCTCAAAATAAAAAAAATAAATAAAAAGGGGGTATGTGGGAGTGTTCAGTAGTAGAGCACTTGCCTAGTATGCACAAAGCCGTGGGTTCAACCCTACAGTGCTGAAATAAGAAAAGAAAGAAAGAAAAAAAGAACGAAAGAAAGAAGAAAGAAAAAGAAAGAGGAAAGAAAGAAAGAAAGAAAGAAAGAAAAAGAAAAGAAAGAAGAAAAAAAGAAAGAAGGAAAGAAAAGAAAAACATCCTGTCCATTTATTAAAACAAGTAATTAAAAACATGTTTTCTGTACTTGATTTTCTCAGGCTTTAATTATGATAATTATGATACAAGTTAATATGAGTGACAGGATTCCTCAGTGGGTACTAATGCTGCCTACTATGTGCACAATTATCTGGAAGGAACCATGAGGCAATCCAAGTTCGAGGGACAGGTGAAACAATTCCACAAATGATTGGTTTGCAATACAAATTGTAGTTGTTAGTAAAAGAGAAGGATCAAATATGTAATGGAGGCTTTGCAAAGGGATATTAATGAAGGATTCATAATGAGTGGGAAATATATTCATACTTCCTCCCAAATTCCTGTAATACATTATCTGTACCTTTTTGAGGAAGTATTGAAAAATCTGTAATGTGATCAAAATAGTAACAGAAACCAACCAACCAACTAGTGAAGAGATTGCTGCTATCTGCAGCCTGCATATTGGCAACGATATCTCACCTGTAAAACCTGTCCCCCAAATTAAATGGATGGCCTGAGAACAGGTATGTTATCTTTAGGTTACATGTGACTTCTTTCTGAATTTCTCTCTCTTTTTTTAAGTTATAACAAAGCTTTCTATAAAGGTGGGATGAGGAGATATCAGTATTCAAAAATGGTATGGTATTGTATTATTTAGTCCTAAATATTTCCCATGTAATTTTATGGCTTGTCATGTGGATCAAAAGTGTTACAAGCAAGATTTCTATTTAGTTCCTAAAACATTAGGTATGTTGTAATTCCACCGATTTCTTTCTAAGAAATAGCTTACTGAAATGTAAACACGAATGATGTTAATATATGAGTAACCTCGGACCCAATCTAATTGATAAAAACTAAATCATTTACAAAACTTTAACACTTTGATACTAATCATCAATTACTTAGGACTTGCTTTACAGCTGTTAGAATACACCTGGAGGATGACTGCTTAAAGAGAGAGGAAAGGGAACAGAAGAAACCAGGAGATTGCTGCCCCAAATACAATCACAGTAATCCAGTGTCTAGTTATTCTGGCTCCTAATTCTGCAAATGTATTTCTAATTATTATCCAGAAGGAGTTGGAATGAGAAAAAAGCAATCATGTTAAGTAACACTGAAAGTGATTGATAGGTAAAGTTAAACTCCAAGGCTCTTATTTACAGAGAAGTTGTTAGGTGCCATAGAGTTGGGCCCGATTCAGAGTGACCCTATGTAAAACAGAAGGAAACATTCTCTAACACTATGCCATGCCCAGCATTATGTCACTGATTCTCTATTATTCATAATGTTTTCAATGGCAGTTTGTTTGGGGATTGTTTCTAGAATAGGCTGCCAAGTCCTTCTCCTGTTTTTTCACTGCTGGGGATTAAATCCAGGGCCTCAGGGAACATACAGAGCTAAATCCCAGCCCTGTTTACAGAGATTAGCCTATTAGGTGATTGGGATACTCTGCACTTCTTCAGGGCGAATTGCTTCTTCATTTTTAAGGTAACTGATAAAAGGAGATATCTTCCAAAAGTTGCTTGCTGAGCATGGACTCAGAAGAGAGGGAGGTAAATAGCCAGATCAAGAAAACACCTGATTAAACATCCATGACCCCTCAATATAACCTTTCTGGTAATATAGAAAGCTTTTTGTCCTTTTGATTCAATCGTTTCCATTAGATAGAAACAAAAATGTTTCATTTTCTGAAGTTGAGTTTTCTACATTTGCAAGTTGATGTCTTTTATAAATCAACAAAATTATAATATCCAACTCTTCTCAAATCATTTTGTTGATTTTAAGTGCCCAAAAGTTCATTCTGAGGATTTATTATCCTTAAAAAAATTTTACAATTGGAAAATATTTAATCATTCATATATATATATATATATATATATATATGTGCCTGCAGCTGTGGCCCTGTGGCATCCGATCCCGTCAGATCTCGGAAGCTAAGCAAGGTCGGGCCTGGTTAGTACCTGGATGGGAGACCGCCTGGGAACACCAGAAGCTGTAGGCTTGGGAGAAGGACCTGGCAACCGCCTCCCAAAAATCAACCTGCCATTGAAAACGCTATGCACAGCAGAGAAGCACTGACAATAGTGTTTCCCCTGTTGTACAGGGGACTCGACGGCACCTAACAACAACCATATATATATATATATATATATATATATATATATATATATATATAAAACTCATGGATACATTTTTATGTGGGCTATGGATATCCTTCAGTGAATTTTTTAACCACTGTTGACTTTGTCATTTCTCAACATATTCTAAGCCTATTTACACTCATCTGTGAATGCTAATGAAATATGAAGTTTTAGGTTATTTTTAATGATTGGCCAAAAACTGAAAAAAATAAATTAAAAATCCAAAGATAAACACAAATAATGTCATTTCCCAAGCTAAAATATTTTGCCCTTTCTACTGTGCTAACATTTATATAAAATAATATATCTATCTTTTAGCATGTTCTTTTAGCATGTTCAATTAAATGTTATCTGTATTTACTTTTCATGGGTTTAACGATTATCAAAAAGAATCTTAGGACAATTGAGGAAAGGAATTACACAGCACTGCAGTAGAAGTTATGGGTGCATGAGCCGGTTTCCTGGATTCAAATAAAGGTTGATCACTTAGTGATTGTACATCTTAGATGGATTTTAAATATTACTAAATAAATATCACTAAGGTGTATTTTGTTTATTAAATAGAAATAATAATAACACCTCCATCATTAGGTTAATTAAGATTAAAATAATACTATATAGTGAAGTACCTGCCTCCACACTGCTGTGGTGTCTGATCCCCTCAGATCTCAGAAGCTAAGCAGGATAGGGCCTGGTTAGTACTTGGATGGGAGACCACCTGGGAACGCTAGATGCTGTAGGCTTAGGAGAAGGATCCAGCAACCCTCTCTCAAAAAACAATCAGCCATTGAAAACCCTATGACTAGCAGAGAAGCACTAACAATCCTGTTGTACCTAGAGTCGCTGTGAGTCAGACACCGACTGGACTGCACCTAACAACAACATCATATATTGAAGAGTTAGCATGGAAAGCATTTAACAAATGCTCTGATCATTAAAACCCACTTAAAACAGAATTTTCCAACTCATCCTAAATTTCATATTTTAAACTTTTTTTTAAAGCCAGAAAGAAACTATAATCAGATGGTTATCAATTACTAAACCAGTTAGTGTTTTGAGGTGGAAAAAAAGATATTCTTCTCTTAAATACAATTTTTTTATCCATAGTAAGGAAGAATTTAGGAATAGATCTCTTTGTATGTATAGTCTACATTGGTCATATAGTCACTAACAGATGTAGACTAACAGTAAACAATGAAAACAATGAGTGAACATTATATCCTGGTATTTCACTACTTCATTTGGAAAAATGGAAAATAGAATTTATTTTTTAAATTGAATAGTGTGCATTTGCTGAAAAGCCTGAGGCACAAAACATTCCAACACTTAATCCATTGTCCATATTAATGGGATACATAATCACTCTGAACAAAAGAAATAAAACACTTTGCACAAAGCAAAATACTTAATTTCTGCTGCTCCTTCTAAAGAGAATTCCTAGCATTCAGTATTTTTATGCATCACTTAATTACAAGATAATCTTCAAACGAGCCAAAAAAATGTAAGCTCTTGGAAAATTATTAATTACAAAGCCAGTATGAAAATGAAGGACAGAGAAATATTGTACTGAAAAAGAAATTAAATAATTTTATTTAATTTTACCCTTTAAAGTCTACCATATCAACATTCCTGAAGTTTGCAATTACCAGTGTGGATAACTTAGAATCCAAAATATGATGCTGTCCAGAGTAACTCTTAAGAAAATTCTGTGTCCATTCTTTAACTTGGTAAAACAAAACTAAACCCATCATATCTATCCCTACCAAAACAAAACCTAATCTGATATAGCTCAAGTAAAACGGAGCTTTAAGTAACTTTTTTACAGGTATATCTTCAAATGCAACAAGTGTTTCATTTCTCTTGGAGCCTTTTTTACAGTTTTAGCCCAACACTTTTCCTGCAACTGTTTGATTACAATTGTTGTTGTTGTTGTTAGGTGCCATCGAGTTGGTATCCGACTCATAGGGACCCTATGTAAAACAAGGAAACACTATTGTCAGTGCTTCTCTGCTATTCACATGGTTTTCAATGGCGGATTGATTGGGAGGGGGTTGCCAGGTCCTTCTCCCAAGACTACAGTATCTGGTGTTCCCAGGCGGTCTCCCATCCAGCTACTAACCAGGCCAGACCCTACTTAGCTTCCGAGATCTGACAGGATCGGATGCCACAGGGCTATGGCTGCAGGCCTGATTACAATAAGTAGCTTTAATTGTACCTACAAAGGTCAAAACACAAAACAAAACAAAACAAAACAAAAAAACCAAATGTCCATACTCCACTTTTTTCTCTTTCTCCTACTGATAGATCCTTTTGTGGGGTGGGGAGTGTTGAGGATCTAATCCAGGTTCTCGACCACTGAGTTATATCCCATGCACCTGCTTGTTGTTGTTGTTAGGTGCCATCGAGTCGGTATCTGACTCATAGCGACCCTCATAGGGTTTTCAATGGCTGACTGTTTCAGGATTGCTTTGGGAGTGGGTTGTCAGGCCCTTCTCCCATTTTTGCGGTGCTGGGAATTGAACTCGGGGCCTCAGAGACTGCAGCGCAGCGCTCTACCCACTGAGCTAAATCCCAGCCCCATTATTATTATTATTATTATTATTATTATTATTACAAGTCAATGTCATTGTATATATTTTATTCAAGCAAGAAAGAGACATTTTACTGAATGTGAAAACTTAATGTAAGAAGTGGACACTGCATGAATGATCACATTGTGGGAACAGAAGGAAAATGGGTGACCACAAATAACCAATTCCAGTTCCTCATTGCTTCATTTTTTTTCTCTTTATCTATCTGACACCTCTTTGCTTGCTTTTCCTTTTCTGCTCCAAATCAACCAAAGCCCCAGCAAGTATCAGGTTTCTTTGTCATTATTCCCCTCCCTCTGAGCCATAATTCTACCAGCCTCCTCCTCACTCTAGGATGTTCCCAAACCTTTTCTCTCTGCTTCTTATAATCCCTTCCTTTAGAAGCAGAGATTATAACTGACAGAAAGTATTCTTTTTCTGGGACATTGTTAAACACCAACAATTTCTTCTGATGTTAATGGAATAATGAATGAGGCTTCACAACTAGGAAACATAATTAAGAACCTAGTGGTTCAATATATACTATGAAACTATGCCTTCTGATTCAGCAGGAACAATTGACTTTCTCCACCCTGTGTTGTTGTTGTTGTTAGGTGCCATCGAGTCGGTATCTGACTCATAGCGACCCGCATAGGGTTTTCAATGGCTGAGTGCTTCGGGATTGCCTTGGGAGTGGATTGCCAGGCCCTTCTCCCATTTTTGTGGTGCTGGGAATTGATCTTGGGACCTCAGAGACTGCAGCACAGCGCTCTACCAAGGGAGGTAAATCTCAGCCCCAAAATTTATGTTGGGCATTATAGAAACTGAGACTCAGAAATAGGAAGTCTCTCAATATCAGTTTCTACATGAGAATCACAGTATACTTCTCATTTCTTCAGCATGTGTGACAAGTTCTACTCTTGAAGCTGTCTGAAGATTCATCAATACTCCTGTACACAGTGACAATCATGAAAATACCAACTTCGGTGGCAAGACTGCTCTCTCTAAATACTATCAAGAGCAGCAGAAATCACATCCTAGGAAAAAACTGGTCTCCGTGTAGACAACTAGGGAAATTAGATGCACTAATGAAACCTTCAGTTTTATAAATCACAAAACATAGAATTCATTACCTCATTTGGTTTTATAAGTGCCCTTTGATGCTAAAGACAGGTTAAAGAAATGCAGCAATGAATTATACTTCCCAAGTTCACACAACTAATTATAGAGCAAAGACTCAGACTGAGGTTTCCCATCTCTAATAGTTAACAGTTCATTTTTCACCTTTAAGTAAACTAAAATTTACTTATAGGCAAACTGTTTTTTGTTGTTCTTTTTTTTCATTTTTGCACTTCAGCAAAGTTATCTAAGGAAAACATAGTAGATATTGGTAATTTTGAATAATAAAACTTGTCATTTTATGTAAATCAAAAATTTTCAGATAAAAATATGGTTGATGTCAGTAATTCAATAATTGTGTTGCTGAAGTACTACTTCCTGTGAACTGCCAATATACCAAATATTAAAACAATTTTATGAAATTGCCAGATGCAGTGGTACACGCCAGTAATCCCAGTGACTCGAGAGGCAGAAGCCAGAGGATCGCAAGTTCGAGACTGAAGGCAGTCTGCGTAACTTAGTGAGACCCTGTCTCAAAAAAGTAAAAAAAAAAAAAAA
>VMDO01042104.1:0-10764 GCA_007922755.1 Pedetes capensis | reverse complement strand
AGGCATAAAGGTTAAAAGTTCATCATTTTGGTCACTGTCTTGCCCCTTGCCAATCCAGATTCTAGTAGACATATTAGAGAAAAATGGGCCTTGGAAACATGACTGGGCAGAATTTAATTCAAAATAAAGTAAATAACCAAAGTAAATAGTCCCCAGAATTTCTAGGAGTAGCTTTGGTAGAGGTGCCTGTGGCCACACTGCTTTTCAAACAGGGATTTCTAACATTATTGAGTTCATGGTATCATCCATCTTATTTCCTTTTTCTGGATCTGTGGGCCTAGTTCATTAGTTTGTTTGAAAGTCATTACTAATTTAAAATTATGTAGTCTTTTGTCTCTTTATTTTTCCTTCTGCTGGCCAGTTATCTTAAACTTATTTGAGACCAAGAAAAAGAAAACAAAATAAAGTAAAAGGATTTTTTAAAATGGAGCTGCTCTTTGAACTATTTTACCTGAAAAAAATTTGGTCCATAGCTTTATACATAATTTGGATTCAACTGATTTTTTTTTCATTCATTGACTACTTCTCAAACATCAGTTGAACTTGTACTAATGCTCAAATTTTGTGAATAATGCCAGAGATACACAGTGCAAACTTCTAGGAGACAGAGATAAATGGAACTGTAAATAGACTAGATGTACAAAATGCTGAGACAAAAATGGGTATTGGGCATTATGATAAATCTTTTTTACTGGTATTTTAATTGTATATACTTTATGGAGTACAGAGTGACAATTCATCTCATCTATACATAGTATGCAATTATCAACTTGGGATAGTTAACAATTCCATTTCCTTAAGCATTTTAAAATAGTTTTGATTAACATGCAATAATGAGTGTACATAGGCACAGGTGCATCATGAATTTTTAATTGCATACAGTGTAATGACTTTCATTATGAGGTTTTCGTACAATTGTATCCTATACCTTGTACTTATTCTCTCCTTGTTTACTCACCTATGCAACTGTTATTATTTTTATAAACTTGTTGTTGTTGTTGTTAGGTGCTGTCGAGTCGGTATCCGACTCATAGCAACCCTCTGTACAACAGGGGAAACACTATTGTCAGTGCTTCTCTGCTGTTCATCGGGTTTTCAATGGCAGATTGATTTTTGGGAGGGGGTTGCCAGGTCCTTCTCCCAAGCCTACAGCTTCTGGTGTTCCCAGGCGGTCTCCCATCCAGGTACTAACCAGGCCCAACCCTGCTTAGCTTCCGAGATCTGACGGGATCAGATGCCACAGGGCTACCGCTGCAGGCCCTTTTATAAACTAGTATGTGTATATGATAACATCCCCTAAGAGTTCTATTCAATGTAACATCCCCTAAGAGTTCTATTCAATGTGGCTTACAGATATATCAGTACACAAATGAGTTAATTTAAATTTGTGGATAAAATGAAAAAGACAACGTCTTCAGAATTGTCAGCGTACATGTTTGTCTTGATTTCTGGCCAGTTAGGATTATATTTGGCTCTATTAGATGGTTAAGACCTAAGAACAAATACATAAATGAAAGTACAATGAAATGCCTATCACCTTGTGTTTTCAAGTAGAGCAACTTTTAGAGTTTTTATATGAAAAAAATAACTTGAAGTGATGACTATTCTTGCCTATTATCTCAATTTTCATAAGTAATGTAGATATAACTGTTAAAAAATAAATAAATCAGGTTAATATAAATGGGATAAATATTTCTAGGTGCTATAGGCACTATAGATAAAAATATCTAAGTAAGTAATATAGATAAAAATATCTAAGTTGGAATAAGGAAGTATCAAATGGTACATAAGAAGTTCAAGTACTCAGGAAAGAAAGTTGTATAAATTTCATTTTATTAATAAGTTGTTTTGGGTCGTTGTTGATCCACATCCAAAATATAACAACCCTATGTACAATAGCCACCATTGAAAACCCTATGAACAGCAGAGAATCACTGACAATAGTGTTTCCCCTGTTGTACAGAGGGTCGCTATGAGTCGGATACCAACTCAATGGCACCTAACAACAACAACAATATACAATAGAACTAAATAATACACAACATTATGCCATAAGTGAGATCTTTTTATGTTTGAGCCCAATGTTGCAGACACCATGCTTCTTTTCATTTTGAGTCATGCCACATCAGCAAAAGGAGATTTCAGGGGCTTTACTCCATTCCTGTCATTAAAGTTAACTCTACTTCAATGAAACAACTCTTCCACAGTCATTTCTTGAATGCCTTCCATAATGGAGTGCTCATTTTCCAGTATTATATTTGATAGTGCTTCTCTGCTATTCATAGAGTTTCTGGAGTGGGCTTCTGTGTCCTTCTTCCTAGTCTGTCTTAGTCTGGAAGCTCAGCTGAAAACTGTGCACCAGCACCTGCTGGTGTCTGAAATATTAATGGCATAGCTTCTGGCATCTCAGCAACACACAAGCCTCTACAGTATGACAAGCTGACAGGCACAGGGGTACGTGTTTTCATAAATTTGTTGTTGGTGTTAGGTGCCATCAAGTCGGGTCTGACTCATAGCAACTCTATGTACTACAAAAAGAAACACTCTCCAACACTGTGCCATGCCCAGCACTATGTCAGTGCTTCTCTGCTATTCATAAGGTTTTCGAAAAACAGTTTATATGTCTAATTCTGCATGTAGAGAAAAAAATGAAATTAGGCTGTGTTTTTATGAGAAAACTATAGGAGAAACACAGATTATAGTATTTACTGAAAAAAAGAATGATTGTGTCTGAACTCAATTTTTTAAAGTACTGTTTCAAAACATAAATTTAAGGAAGCAAAGAAAGCAGTAATGAATCTGCAAGTAGGAGAAAGAAATATGAAGAAAGTTGTAGGTCTGAGGATATGTTCTTGTTGTTGAATGGTAAAACAAAAAGAGGGCTGAAACAGAGATCTGGGCTTCACTCTCCCACACCATACAGAGAACTGAATTTGGCCAGTGACCTTCCTCAGGAGCAGGACAATTACAAAGACTGAACACACCCAATTTAGATCCAAACTAGTCCATTTTTAGTAGATATGGCTGCCTCCTGAAATCTATGAGATTGTAAGACTCAAAGCATGGGCATACAGGACTCTAGGAAGGTTGAGAAATGCCCAATTAATACAAAAATCATTAAAGGAAAAAAATTTGTAAGACTTAGTTTAAAGCAATGTATGCTAAATCAAGAAGCACAGCAGGGCATGCAGCCTAATTTAAATGGTTACTTGTACTTCTATTCTCCTGTAAAAAAAAAAAAAAAGAGCCAAAACATGAACAAAGTATGAATAATAAGACCTAGCAGACAACAGAACATTCCATTCATAACTGAAAAATTCTCATTCTTTTCAAATTTAAGCAGAGTATTCCTCAGGATGTTGTTGTTGTTAGGTGCCCTGGAGTCAGTATCTGACTCATAGCGACCCTCATAGGGTTTTCAATGGCTGACTGTTTCGGGATTGCCTTGGGAGAGGATTGCCAAGTCCTTCTGCCATGATTGTGGTGCTGGTAATTGAACTCAGGACCTCAGAGACTGCAGTGCAGCACTCTACCAACTGAGCTAAATCCCAGCCCATTCCTCAGGACTGATCATTTACTCATAATATTTGTACATAAAATAATTTCTCATAAATTTGGCATGTTTTGTTGATTTTCATTTACTTTTCTAAATATTGTGATTTCTTCCTAAAATTAATCACAAGTGGATTTTTTACTTCCTATGTTTCTTTGTTATAATTTGCTAATTTAAGTCTACTCTAGTTGTAGAAGATATTTTGTATGATCTCAGTGTTTTTGCATTTTCTCATATTTGTTTATGTTGTTGTTGTTAGGTTCAGTGGAGTCATGTCCTACTCATAGCGACCCTCATAGGGTTTTCAATGGTTGACTGTTTTGGGATTGCCTGGAGAGTGGATTGCCACCTCCTTCTCCCATGTTTGTGGTGCTGAGAATCTAACCCAGGACCTCAGAGACTATAGACGAACGTTCTAACAACTGAAATAAATCCCAGACCCATGTTTGTTTATGGCCAAAGTTTCCACCTTACAAAACAGAAAAATGATAAGCTAAAATGAAATCAAGTAGAATGATAGAAGTAAACATTAAACAGAAATAAATGAAATAGAGAATAACAAAGCAATGCAAATCAATGAAATTAAACTTGGTTCCTTGAAAACATCAATAAAATTGCCCAAACTTTAGATAGAATTCCAAAGAGAAAACTAAAGAATAAATCACTAAAATCAAGATGAAAGAAGGAATATTACTATATTATCTTAGGGAAACAAAAAATAATTAAAAAGGAATACTGTAAACAGTTTTATGCAATTAGATAGCTTCAATGAAATAGGCTACTCATTGTTTTGACACAAACTAGCAAAACTGAATGAAGAAGAAATAGAAAATATGAATAAATTTGTATCAACTAAAGTCATTGAATTAGTAATAATAATACAAAAATTTCCAAAACATTTTCTGAGGACCAGTTAGTGTCATCATGACTCATAAATATTTATAAAGTGTTAGCATCAACTTTTCACAATATCTTCAGAAAATAGAAGAAGAAATACTTAACTACTATGAAGCCACCATTTCCTTGATACCAAAACTGGAAGACATCACAAGATAAGAAAACACAGAAAGAAATCATATCCATGTATAAACTAATGATTATTTCATAGCTAAACTTTTTGCTTCTATAAAATTTTTGTTAACTCCAGCCTATTAACATTAATTTCACTTTCTGGTATCCTTTGATACTGCTGTAGTTGTTGTCGTTAGCTGCCATCAAGTTGGTGTCCAACTCATAGTGACTTTATGTACAACAGAGGAAACACTATTGTTAGTGCTTCTCTGCTATGTATAGGGTTTTCAATGGTTGATTGTTTTGGGGAGTGATTTGCCAGGTCCTTTTCCCAAGCTACAGCACCTGGTATTCCCAGGTGGTCTTCCATCCAAGTACTAACCAGGCCTATTTCTGAGATCTGATAGGATTGGGCACTGCTGAGGTATGGCTGCACGCTTTGATGCTACAAATATTTATTATTTGCTACTATTTGTATAGATTTTTTTGGAAAATGTATAACATGTTAAAGCTAACTTTAAACAATATAACCTATTCAAATCTAGGTACCATCATTTCTCCTAGTGATTCCTTCTACTATCAATATCTGTTTCATCATACAAAGTATTTCTGAATATCTACAAACAATATCAACACTTGTAAACTTTACTTACTGAATTTCATTGCTCTACCTGGCTTAAGACCCCAATAATCAAAATAAAAACTGTAATATTTAGTGAAAAATCATTAAATGTATCACACAAACCTGGGCTGCATCCTGGCTTGAGTTATCATTTTTATAATTTTAGCTGCCTATTCAATCATTTTTCACACAAGTTAGTGGGGTGAAAAGCACCATATTAACTATGTCATCTGTCATCTATGTAATTTACTTTGTTTTGAGCACTGAAATAAATGAGAATGAAAATCAATTAAATATAATGTCTATCAACTAATGGGGACATCATAACCAATACTAAGAGCATTGACATGAAAATATAATATTTTTATTGAGTAAGTGTTCTTTTTCATAGAACTATTTTTAGAACCACTTCCATAATCAACTCCAGAAGAAGAGTTCTACCTCTCCCGAAATTCTGATTCACTTATGCAAAGAGGAAAATAATAGAAATTTGTATTTCAGGTTCATATCTCTGAGACTGTTTTTATATTTATGATAACATAATTCCTGTTATTTCTTCACAAACTAAAAATAATTATGTGTTCAGATAGTCATAGGTAAAGTGTTATTTCAAAATACTTAATTTTGCTGATAAGTAATCAAGGGCTACATTTAAAGAATAATATTTAATATATTTACCTAAATCATTTCATCATTAACAAATTTCTTTAAATTGATGGTTCATACATCCTGAAAGTTTTTACTTAGCAATGAATTAGTGCTAACAGAATCCTTTGGGCATCTGAACTTTGACAAATTCAATCTTTCTTTAATTCCCCAATATTTACAAACTGTTATTTAGGATATTTACATATGATATCAACTAAGCAGAATTTATGAAATATGATAAAGTTCACCTACAATAATGCAATCTTTATGGATGTTCTCCCAGAAGTTGTTGCATACAAATTAAACAAGTGAAGTAGCAAATGTTTAAACCAAGAATAATCGCAGTAAAAAATATTTTGTTGAAAGGAAATTGTCTAACATAGAACCTTATATTATCTCTTAAAAATGAGCATGAGAAACTCAGCAATACACCTCAGTTCCTTATAAGCAATTTTGATGAGATTACTATGAAAATTAATTTTAAAATGATTCTGGTAACATGCTAATGAAAGGATTTCAATGTATTCCATCTAACTGAGCTAAAAATACTAGTAGGACTTTAGTAATTGAAGTAGTTTATGATGGGATTATTTTTCAAGACACTATGCCATATTAAATCTTGGAACAAAATTGATATAACATTTGATTCTATAATTATTGATTTGATCATGGCAAGCTGCTTACTGTAGATAGTTATGAATTAAAGTTGATTGCCCTGATGTTGTTGGCACAAAGGACCCTATAACTGAGCCATTGTTTCAATCCCCTATTCCAGATTCTCTGTTCTCTGAAGTTTGATGACATTTTTTACCTTGTAAAAAGAAAATCGTTATGTAATATATATAGATATAGATATAGATATAGATATTCAAAATTAGGTACAGCTAATTAAAAATAAAAGAAAAATACAACTTCAAGATTAAAAGTTCAGTTTATGTAATGTTTTCATTATAATAATCTTGCTGATGTTGTTGGTAGGTGTTGTTGAGTCGGGTCCAATTCATAGTGACCTTGTGGCCAACAGAAGGAAACACTCCCTAACTCTGAGCCATGCCTGGAACTATGCCAGTGCTTCCCTGCTACTCATAGAGTTTTCAATGGCTGATTGTTTTCTGGATTGCTTCAGGAGTGAGCTGCCATGTCCTTCTAACATTTTTCTTGCTGATGGGGAACCAACCTAGGACCTCAGAGAGTGCAGAGCAAGGGCTCTGCCAACTGAGCTAAATCCCTCCCCTATAATAATCTACATATGCAAAAAACAAATTATCAAAAATGATAAACATATCCATTTGCTACAAAGTAATCATGAATAATTAATTAAAATAAATATTATCTGAATTTTATTTATTTTCATGAATCAAACTGAGTGTAATATGAGTCTTCCTATAATAATATTCTCAACTAAAACCTAGTCTTTGATGGAGTACATAGACAGAAATATGTGTGAAATAAAACATTATGCAATGCATACAATAATTTGAGGACTATATTTCTTAATGGAGTTAAAAATCTATTTTGTTATGACTTGATGTTCACAAAATTATTCATTTACTGTACTTTCTTTCCCATTTGCTTGTTTTATTTAGCTTTTTCAGATTAGCAGAATACTGCCACACAGTGCTTTTAACAATTTATTGGGCTTCAGATTTTTTATATTGGCAATCTTTATTAGCTCAGCTGGGCATTTCTTTTACTCAGGTGCCTCTCCATGCATCTATCAGTAACTGCCAATCATCTAGACTTGGTGTACTAGATATTCTAGAGAAGCCTCAGGTGTTGTAGCCTCATCTCTGCTTCACTGGGTCTCTCATTTTCTAGGCTCGCTTGCTCAGAAGGTGTCATGTTTCCCAAGATCAACAAGTAAACCTGCCCTAAAGTGTGAGCATTTTCGATCCTCTATGCCATATTTACTTATTGAGTCATAGGAAAATCAAGTCACATAGACAACTGTAAAGCCAATAGAATTCCTTTGTAAAAAAGAGAAACTAGGGAGAAGAAACTTTTGTAGTCATTTTTACTATCTATCACATTCTATTCTCTAGTCACAAATTATTCATAATCTTTCCACATAAAGAATATCTTCAACGCCATACTAAGACCTCTGAAAAATCTCATCAGCCTAAATCATACCTGAAATTCAGCTACTTTATCCTGAGATATATGAACTGGAAAAATGTTTTCTGCTTCTGACTCACCTAATACATGATATTGACATGGGCCTTATTTGAAATGAGCATACATAGTCCCATAAACATTGCTGTTCATTAGCATTCTGAAATCCAGCTGGGCACATATTAAAAGTTCTCTACATGCTAGTAAAAAATGACATATCTTTATTAGGCTTTTATTTTACTTCCTAGTTCTCTGTCATTTTAGAAAGTTCCCTGAGAATTCCTTCCCAGTTCATCAGAGTGAGCAATGGCTTTCAGAAAGGCTTCTCCTCCAGCAATGTTAATCTCTTCAGTTGAGGCAGGACTTTGAAGGAGGCTACAGCTCTAGGTTTTTTGTAACCTGTACTCCCTGAAGTTTAACAAGTATTTCCTTGAAAAAAGATCTAAGCGATAGTTCTCTACATCAGCTACATTTCCTAAAGCAACTAGCAAACAAATCTGCGAATATTCCATTAGTCAAGGGAATTTACATGGCCAAGAGATGCACTAACAAAAGATATGGTCACAAGGAAAGAATGAATTTGAGGTAATTTTTGCAATTTAGCATATTGTAGTTCTAATGTTATAATGGCTTTAGTAGCACTTTAAATTAAAATGAAACAACAAAAAAAGCTAGGCAGGTGGCATAACCTTTAATCCCAGCAACTTGGGAGGCTTAGTCAGAAGAATCACAAGTTTGAGGTCAGAGACAGGCTGTCCAACTTAGTGAGAGCCTTTCTCAAGATAAAACAAATGAAAAATGGTCCATTGGAACAGCCCAGTGATAGAGCATTTAAAAAGTATGTACAAGACCTTGAGTTCAACCCCCAAAACAAAAATAAATAAATAAATAAATAAACATAATCCTTATCAAATTAACTTCTTCAACCATAAACATTAATTAAGAAGTTACAGAATACCAAGCACCATGAAGCACCACTCAGGAGGCAGAGTCAGAAGGACCATGGGTTTGAGGCCAGAGGCAGCCTATGCAACTTAAAGAGAACCCATCTCAAAAATAAATACTTAAAAAGAAGCTGGAGATGTAGCTGAATGGTAGAGCACTTACGTGGCATGCACCAGGCCGTGGGTTCAATCACTGAGCGCTGGAAAAAGAAATAAAAATTCAAGAAATAAAAAGTCTACTCCATAAAAAATAATAAAAACACAAGAGTAAACTATAACGAAAAAGGAAACAGGCTAGGCCTGTTGAATGTTCTTCTGCTGAAGTCAGAGAATAACATAATAATTTTTCACAGAATTTAGAGAACTTGGAAGAATATGTCTCACTGACATATGTTTTAGATATTCTAATATTTTACGTTGTAAGTTATATTTTTATTCTTTTGATCTTAAGGTCATTTAGAGCTGAATGTATTCTGAATGTTATTTTCCTGGTAAGGATCACCATTTTTTTCAATTTGGTTTCTATGTAATTTTCTCCTCATAAACAAGGGAGCTAAATTCTTGACAGAAGGCTCTGAAGACAGAAGCAGCTTACATTCTGCCCTGTTTATGGAAATTTTTGAAAGATATATTCATGAGTTGGCAGAGACAGGGACCAAGGCAGCCTGGCATAACTGATTATCATGTCTTAGCAAATGATAAGAGCCCTATGGAATTAAGAATGTTACACTGTTAGTAGTGGTTTTCCCAGAAGGCAGTTACATAAACTGGCATTTTTGGCAAAGATAGCACATCTTGCTTATCCTTTCAATAACTGTCTCTGAAATTTCATTAAAATGACACGGTTTCTCATTGTTAAATTTAAAGTGCCAGGCTTCCATTTTTTTATGGAGAACATAAACTAGTCTGAGTTGATGGTAACAAATTTTTCACTATTCTGAAAATCATAAGATTATGTACATTGGTTTCTAGCTTTAAAAATATTGTGAAATGGGTTATTTTGTGTCCTGAAAGTAAGAGCTATTCAAATGACTGGCATTTTGCTTATAAAAATATCCCATAAACTACAAAGGAAAATTTAATATTTGTCAACATTATTGGGCACTCATTTAAAATTGTTCACAATCTTATAGCACAGTGGCTTCAGGTATCTCAGAATGATTGTGTTTGTGGGTCTCAAAAGAAACTAGAACTTTTGCCAGAGAAGTACCAAAATGAGTCAGAGGCATTTTCACACAGGCCTACAATCCTAAAAGATTGCTCCACGCATGTGAATATATTCCAACACATGTGTCCATCCTGTCTTTACAATGGCCCTGGTATAGAAACAAAAGACACATTGATTAATGGGCTCCATGGTTGGCTCTGGTGGGTTGGATAACTGTATTAAGTTTCAAATTAATTTCTGTTGTTTGGGATAGAAACTTTTCTGAAATATAAAGCACCCATTTTAATATGAGAAGTATGGGATATGACTATAGATATAAAATAAGTATATTTGATATAGTGAACAAACTCTAGGGATATTAACTAATGTATAAAATAATACAAAGTGGGAACAGAAATGCATCATTTTTGTCAATGACACTGTTCCTGAAAATTCCAATTGATGTATCCATTTCATTTCCTTTCAAGATGGGAACCATTTATTATTATGTTGTTGTTGTTAGGTGCTGTCAAGTCGAGTCCGACTCATAGCGACCCTATGTACAGCAGATCGAAACACTTGCCGATTCTGTGCCAGGCAAACAACCTTATTTATGTTTAAGCCCATTGTTGCAGACACTGTGTTAATCCATCTGGTGGAGGGTTTTCCTCTTTTCCGTTGACCTGCCACTCTTCCAAACATGATGTCCTTCTCCAGGTGTTGTTCT
>VMDO01042103.1:0-10760 GCA_007922755.1 Pedetes capensis | reverse complement strand
TGCTGGTGAATTGGGTCAAGACTCAATTTATCAATGACCTCCAAAAGTTCTACACTTCATCACGAGTTGCTAGAAATGATTCAAATCCAGGAAACAGTAGCCCTTAAAAGAATATAAATATTCTTTTTAGGGGTATATATATATATATATATATATATATATATATATGTATGTATATGTATATATGTATATATATGTATATATATGTATATATATACACACATACATACATATATATGTGTGTATATATGTGTGTGTGTATATATACATATATATATGTATATATGTTCAACTGTACTGGAGGAAGGAACTCAGAGCCTTGCATATATTGTACAAGCACTCTACCACAGAGGTACATATTTTTTTTTATCTTGAGACAGGATCTGTCTAAGTTATGCAGACTGCCTTTAGCACTGAACTTGTGAGTCTCCTCCCTCTCCCTCCTGCATCTCTGATATTACAGGCATACACCACAGTGCTTGGCTCTCAAAGCGTCATATTTGTGACTGTATTGCAATATTCTTGAATGAATTTTGTTTTCTTCTGCATCAAGTTGAGGACTATAAATGAATTTCATTTATTTTTAATGGGTTAAGAAACCATAAGATCTCTACCATGATGACTCAAAGAGCTTTCTGCCTCTCAGTAACATTTCCTTCTTATATGTAAACAAATATCATTAGTTTAGTAATCTTTTTCACTTCTAATACCCCAATGAATAAATTACCCTATATCACTGAGGATGAAGATGAAAAATCAAAAAAAAAAAAACCACTCCCTCCATGTGGTTTGTTGATATAATTATTCCTATTGTGGCCCTGAGAGTTACAACCTACTACCTGCATATTGTAGAGCACTGTGCTGCAGGCTCTGAGGTCCCGAGTTCAATTCCCAGCACCGCAAAAATGGGAGAAGGACCTGGCAATCCACTCCCAAGGCAATCCCGAAACAGTCAGCCATTGAAAACCCTGTGAGGGTCGCTATGAGTTGGATACCGACTCGACAGCACCTAACAACAACAACAACCTGCATATTACCTATTTAAAAATTGCATTATTCCCAACAAGATCAAACAACTGAATTCCAGTGGAGCTTCACCCACCTCATCTCCACCTTATAGAGTTAAGTCATGACAAAACTTCTCCTGCATCTGACATATTTTGGGAATGTTGTGAGGAGGGACAAATCCCTGGAGAAGGACATAATATTTGGGAGAGTGTCAAGTCAACAAAAGAAAAAGGAAGACTCTCAGCTAGATAGATTGACACATCACCTGCAACAATGGACTTAAACATAAAAACGATCATGTGCCTGACACAAAATCAAGAAGTGTTTCATTCTGTTGTGCATTAGGTTGTTATGAGATGGACCTGACTCATGGACACCTAACAATAACAACAATCATTAATAACTAAAATTCAAAAAAAATAGTAATGTAAATTAGTAATATATGTTATTGCAAATGAGAAAGGTTTTATAAAAAATGTCCAAAAATGATTCTGTCAATATTAAAATAAAATCACATAACAAAGAGCATATACAAAAATTAAAAATAAATATTTTAATAACAAATAATTCTATGAATCTATCATCAAAGCACTTCCTTCTTATTTTGGTAATGGGAAAGTTTTTTCAGACACATGCTCTGAGGCCATGTGAAGAAAGAGTGACTGATCAGACTGCACGAAACAGATTCATACCCAAATCACTGTTTTCCTGAGCTCCAGGGAAACTGAATTATAGTATTGCAGGATATTTTGGAATTTCACATTATTAACCAGATGACACCATTGAAATTGGCATTTACTTAGCTAATTTAGCAGATTTTTCTTCAATTTATCAGATTCTTTTTTGTTTGTATGTTTGTCTTCAGAACTAGGGGTTTGAACCCAAGGCCTTGCTCATACTTTGCAAGTGCTCTACCACTGATCTGCACCCCCAACTCCTATTTAATTTTTTTTATATTGAGGCAAGATCTCCCTAAGTTATGCACGCTGTCTCTGGTCTCAAACTTGTGATCCTCCTGCCTCTGCCTTCGAAATCACTGGGATTTCTAGTTTGTGCCACTATGCACAACTTCTCAATTTAGAAGATTCTTTCAGGCACTGGAAATTTTGTATTAAACCATACATTCCATGTGGAAAATCTCTCTGTAAGTTTTCCCAAGTAATCATTTTCCTTTACCTAAAAACCTTATGATTACCTGCCAAACACTCCCCTGCTCCTAACTGAGCAATAAAATGTTGAAACTTGTACTTCTCTATGTGTGTAGAGGGTAATCTACTGAAGTAAGTCTTCTATTTTTTTCATCTTTGCTTCCAAGTCAATGTCTTGATCACTACTTAAATGTTGTGTTAAAGGGGTGGGGGAAAACTTTGGAGGATAATAAATATATTTATGGCTTTGATGGTAGTGACAGTTTCACAGATGTATATGTACACACCCCAAACTCATCAAGATTTACACATATAATGTGTACAGTTATCTGATATGTCAATCCTATCCAATAAAGTATTTTTTAAAACTGATATCTTGATGTCCTGGCTAGAGAATGATCAATAACCCTTCTTGAAGAGTTAATTATGTCTATATCTGAAAATACTCCCTTATGAGACTCTTATACTTCAGGCCAGCATTCATCTACCCTAATCACTCTAGAAGTAGTAGACAGCTAGGGACAAATTTCATGTCCAGGAGCCGAGAAGATTATTCAAATTAGCCAATCCACAAGAAGCTAGGTAAATCTAGGTAACCATTCCCCATTTACCATACATACCTCTGTCTCCCCACCCACCTCTACCTTCCATTTACCTTGTCAGAGATGCTACCATAACTAGAATGGCCCTGTGCAGCAACCGTGTTTCAGTCGGATTGATAAATAACTGAAGACTACACTAGACATTCAGGTACCCTAGTGACAGTGCTCTGTGTTTCACCATTTAAAATCTCTATAAATCATATAAAACGTTGATGCTGTGATTTGTCTGTTTACATTTACTTCTATAGAGGAAGGTCCTTGTTGGACTCCCTCATGAAAAAGAAGAGGTACCTGCTGCTCAGGTAGAGGAAGCATCCTACTTGTTCTCTTTGCTGCCACATACCTGTTATTGCCAGAAAACTACATGATCCTTCGATATTCAGGGCTGTTGGAGATTACATCTTTGGTTACTAGTAGCTCAAAGTTTACTCTAAATGGTGCCTCAATAGCATGGTAAACAATATATCATCCTTGCGTTCTCCTAAGCTAACTACAAGACGTGCAAAGTTATGCAATTGCTTAATAATTTGAAACTCCTCACCAAGGACATTAGTAAGTTCTGCACATATGAAAATTCAAGGGGACTGATTTTTTGGATCATGTTTTTAACTGCACTCCCCCAAGCAGAAGCTGCTATACTTCTCTCTAAACCTCAAGTTCAAGCCCGGAGTGGGGGTTGCAGACTGGTAAACTTTAGAGTGAGAAACTTGAGGAACTGCTTCTCCATCTGTCTTTCCTGACAAGTACCTAAAAGGTTGTCACAACAAAACCTATGACACACAGAAACTAATATTTGCAGGTTTAGGTGACCAGAAGCTTAAAACAGGAGACAGGATAAAATAAAACATAAAATGGCAATAGTAGTAGAATCCCAAGGTGGTATAAAACAAGCCCACCACTGGGGGAATCTATTACAAGTTACTGCTAACTTGAACCAAGAAAAACTGATCTTGCTTCAAAGATTTTTATTAGTAGACATACTACTTGACATATCACCTATCTGAGGTTCCATTTCTTTTTTCATAAAATGAACAATTCTACCTAGATTATTTCAGAGAGATGATCATTATAAACTGTGATTTGGGACCCTAGATCTTCCATGCTGGCTACTCATTCCATGACTTCATCAAGTTCTCATTACTGTCACTATACACTTGGTCCCAATAAAGCAACTAGATCATTTTCTGTCAGTCTCCCCACATCCAAGTGCATTTCTTTTGAGAACCACTTAATATATCTCTGACATTTCAAATACATTGGGAAATGAGGAACAGATAGGGGATGTTAGTCTGAAAGAAAGAGATTAAAGAGGCCACCTGTAGCCTTCTGCTTTCTGGGCACCTTGTCAGACATGAATATCAATGTGAGCTTCCTCTGAGACAAAGTGGTCAGTACTTCTTTGGTAGTTAATATCCTTTCAAGTAACATGAATTCTGACAAATAATACCTTCTTACAAGAGGCCTATCAGTAACCATAACACCCTGGCACCTGATCCCATCTGATCTTGGATGCTAAGCAGGTTCAGCTTGGTTAGTCCTTGGGTGGGAGATGGACTGGGAATACCAGGTGCTGCATCCCATGGAAAAAGACCTGACAATCCACTCCCAAAACAATCCACCATTAGAAATATTATGAATGGCAGAGAAGCACTGACAGTGCTTGCATGGAACAGTGTTGGAAAGTGTTTCATTCTGTCCTACCTACCTAGGGTAACTATGAGTTGGACTCAACTTGATAGCACCTAACAGCAACATCAAGTGGCCTGGTCCTGGCCAGTGATGCAGGATAAATAGAAAAAATAAAAGAACCATGGGGAAAAAGCCCCTTCAGTCTAGAATGTTTTTCCTTCCCCTGCCAGCTGAGAGTCTCCAACTTTAACCTAAGGCATATGCTTTCATCTCCAACTGGCTTTGTCAACAGTTTCAACACAACTGACAAGGTCTGTGAAGATGGCCTATACAGAGACAATGCTCATTTTCCTCAAAAGTCTCAAGTAAGTTGGTTAATAACAGAAAACAGATGGTGCTTGCTTAGGGCCTGAATGTTTATGACCTTTGAATTTAACCTTATTAACACTGCTTTTTCATCCTTTAGCCTAAACACTGTACCTCATAAAACCACCTTACAATTTCATTTACAAAAGAAAATTACTTAAGAAAAAGAAGTAAACCAGTTCATATATTTTTACTTAACTTTTAAACTTTACTTAATTTTAAACTTTGTATAATATTTAAATGTGGTTGTAAGTTATATCCTTGAAGCAATGTAACTTCAAATGCCACAAAAGTATATGTGTAACTATTAAGGCACTCAGATTTGACTCTCCTGAGAAGCCCATGCCCATATCTTGGATGAGTTTTTCTTTTCCTTTTAAGTGTCTCTTTCTCTCAGAATGCCTACACTTTACCCTAGAGCAGTAGGGTCTTTTATCTCTGCTTAATAAACTCACAAGTTTGTTTCACTCAGACTCACCCTGAAATATTTCTGATAAGTAGCTGAGGACTCTGCTCAGCTGGATGGAGGTCCCTGGGAGTCAAACTTCTCAGGCTATAGGCAGCAGCTCTGGCTTATGTGTCCCACTTCCACTAATATCCTCATAGTTCCTATTGGTTCTGTTTTTAAATTCTTTCAGTAAGGAGACCAAAGACCCAAAGAGGAATCCTGCTCCCTGGACACAGAACAATTCAAAAATCATTGTGACAGTAAGATATTACACAAAAAATTAATTAACTCCTTGCTTCATACTAAACATTTCCAAATTTTATCAAAGAGCTAACTCAAACACATAAATACTATGGAAGCCTCAGAAGAAAATGAGGGAGAATATTGTATTAATCTGAAGCTAAAAAATACCCATTTAATTAAGATTCAAAATCTATAAACCACAAAGGCAAAGAATGGCAGATCAAATATATTTAAAACAAAATTTATACAAGTAAATTGTTTGAAAATGTTGGCAATATATGTAGCAGGTAATGGGTTAATGTACTCTGAATCCAGAGATTGTTAATAAAGATAATAAAATAAATAACCTCATGGAAAAATAAGCAAAGGGCATGAACAGTTATTTAAAGAACACACATAGCAAGTATACATTGGAAAAATGACTAACCTTACTATAATTGAGGAAACACAATTTAAAACTGCAAGAGCGAAAAGGTTGCACTAGTAAAACATTGAAATTATCCACGATGGTAAAGCTATGAAAGAAAGGGGTTCATTACGTTCTTACTGCCAACTACAAAAAGATGAAAGTCTTTCCCTCATAAAACTTGCAGTCTAGGTAGAAGACAACCACAGATTGCAACAACCTGACTTGTTCAGAGAGAGATGAACCACGTTTGATAACAACATTAGAAAGAATTCTTAGTAGAAGGTATTTGTCAGGGAAGGGTACAAAATGTGAGATGCAATGTTGAAACTGAGATCAAAGAAGAGGTGGAAACAATAGCAGCCCAAGAAAAAGCAATATCATGTTTCTTGACATTAACTTTGCTAACTATACATCTACGTATCTCTTAACAGGAAAAGGAAAACATATATCAAGTCAAGCTTCCAGGCCCAACATTGCCTACACAAATGGTTCAGTTTTTTAAAACATATAACCCCCAAAATAGTGCCCCAAACAACCCAAGTGGGTATCCTTTTTTAAGCCACTACCTTGGTCCCACACTCCAGACAACATTGTACTGACATAAATCCTCACCACTAATGATGGATACTCCTTTCTCTACAAAGGATAATTTTTGCCACAGAATCTGAGACTATTTTCCTAGCAATGTCCATGGACTTCCTCTTCCAAGGCACTGAGAAATTGGATATGGAATATTTATTGCTTACTTTTACTTCATATTAGGGATTCTCTTATGTTTCCTAAGCTTCCTGTTTGCTTGGCTTCTTAGTATCTGATAAATGTACATGAATACACTCCCATACTTAAAAGAAAATTTATAGAAGTTATTGCTATCAGTGCCACTTAAAAATTAATGAATGTATCTGCTTTCTGCAGCCTACTCCTTGATTTACTAATTCCTAGCACCTCTGACTCCTCCAATTTCCTGACCTTCATGTCCACACATGACCACCAAAACCATCTCTTGTGCTTAATTACAAATACCACTCACTTTTACATACATTTACTAAACTACCAATTCATACTTTCTAGCAATGTAAACTGCCATTCTGACCCAAGACATACAACATAGTATTATGGCAAAAAATATGTATATATAACACATACTTTTCATTAACATGTATATTTTAATTATACAAAATGATGGGCTTCATTGTGATATTTCTATGCATGTGTACAATGTACTTTGATCCCATTCAATCCTTACTACCTTTCCTCTCTCTCTCCTTATAGTCTTTTTTTCTTCCAAAATAGTCCTGCTTCTACTTACGTACTTTTTAAATTTAGATTCCACTCCTGACAGAATTAAATTAACTCAGCCAAAAAGAAAATTTACATTGTATCACTTACAGGAAAATGAGTGAACTGGAGATCATCATGTTAAGCAAAATAAGCCAGACTCAGAAAAACGCTTCTATACATCTCCACCATAATACTGTTAAGATCCACTAAAAGTTTAAGAGCTCTTTTCTTGGCTAATGATATAAATGAGAAACTATATAATAGCTGGCATTTAAGAACTCATATTTACATTTGATTTCTTCCTATTTTTACTCATATTTAAATGTTCTCTCTATGGTTTATAATGACTTATGCTCTACCCTATGAAAGTCCCTTCTGCTCTACAGGTTACTCAAATTTTCTAAACAGTTGAGCTCAAATTGATGTCAAGAAATCAAGAGTCCATTTGTATCATATATATATATATATATATATATATATATATATATATTTTTTTTTTTTTTTAGTTTGTCAGTTGGTTTGATTGTTTTAACATTCTCTTGATTTCCTTTGAAGCTCTGATGAGAGGACAGTTCACAGTCCTCTTTAAGTGCCTAAAGCAGAGTGATTTTGGTAGTAACCCCTTTCTAACACTTCCAAGAATTAATGATTTAAAACAAAGGTCCTATGTGACCCTAAAATAAACTTACAAAATTTTAAATAAAATCTTAATCCTATAAAACTACAGATACCTGTGATATTTCACGTATTCTTAGGAACATTTTTTTTCATATAGAGTTTCATAAAAATTCATGACTATAAATATATTTTGTATGTTCAATACATGAAGATAGTTCAGTCCTGAATTTTGCAACTTTTCCATAAGAGCAATAAACCTAAACATCTCCAATTTCAGAGTAAGTAGGAGATAAAGGTAACCTGAGATACTTCAAATTCTATAGAATTTGCAGTATCACATAAAGCCCTGTCCTCCAGGATGGGTAGGAAATAATGGTTGTTGTGATACCAAAGATCTAGTCTTGGAAGTGGAAAGTGGGAAGAGGATACCACTCATGAAGGAAAGTGCTACATCACAGGTGGGAACTTACACAGGGCTCATGTGCTAGTGTAAGATATGAGAGAAGGCAAAATATTGCCCAGGGTGACCTAAAGATTCCAAACTCCAAGAAGGTTTTCTAAAACAATATTCACAAAAAGAAATTCAGTTCATCATCTTGGAAATGAAAGTTGGTGTATCCTGATACTATGGCCTATGAGACAGTGAGAAGGAATGAGGGATGGCCTGGGGTTGCACACCCTCTCTGTCCCAGGTAAGGTTCTATGTGTCAGAGGACCTGTGGAAACAAAGGAGCCATGCTGCAAAGAAACATTTTAGGGAAGATTAGGGAGGCAGGAAGTGATAAAGCTTCAAAGCTTTCTGTCCTACCTCCACTCCTCCTGAGGAGTCTATTGTAATAGTTCAGGAAAATTCTACTCATTCAAATGTGAGTACCAGAAACAGAGCATGAGTTCTTGAGTGATTGATCTTTTCAGATTAACACTGGATAAAGAAAAAAAGAAGACGAATTTCAATGTTCGCCTCCATCTACTTTCAAAATTTGAAGAATTTTCTTTTAAAAATGCTTCATAGTAGAAATTAGAAAGGGATATTTTCAACTACACTGTTTAGCAGTAAATGAATTTTCTTGTTGGGTGAGTGGTAAACACATTTTTCTCCTTGAAAGAGAGATTCTATAGTAAATTATGACTATGTTAAAAATTCTTAGTGTTCCTCTATAAATATGTCTTGCTTGCACTTTCTGAAACACTTTCTGTACCTTCTATAAATATCGGAAAAGTTCCCTGTCTCCAAAAACAAGGAAGAAATTACTGGCCTGTTGTTAAGAAGAAACAGAAGGCTGAAATAAATTGCTTTTCTAAAGGGAAATGCAAAGTAATTACAGACTAAAGGGTTAAATTGTGGAACAAATTTAGCAAGATATAATAGTAAAATGTTTCCTTCTAAAACCTACAATTTTGAGGGATTAAGATAAAAGTAAGCCACTCATTATCTATAATTTGTCACTTTTTAGAAAATAAAGGAGAGTTTTTCTAAAGTATTACTTGAGTAAGGCTATTAAGTATTGTTTCTCTGTTAAAAAAAAAAATCACTCCCAGAGATTCTTAGTAGAAACAGGTTATCTCTTTCTTCTTTCAAAATAATTTTCCATGGTAAATCTTTAAATGAAGTGTCAACTCATTGCATCTTCTATTTTTTAACTATATATGGAATAGCACATTTTTGCTGACTTGGTTAACTTGGTTGATTCTTCACTTGAGCTTTGTAACTGAATCGTCTAATTCATCAGTCAGTTTTACAAATTGAAATTTGTACTACAAAAAGATCAAAACTACAGCTTATCTCAATTCTTATCAGTAAAATATTTGTAAAAATATTAGTCAATTCATATTCCACCTACCTATCAGGTCTATTTCCATTTTTCTAATCTTCCATTTTAAGAATGGTCCTCATGAAAATGTGGCTATTATTGCCAGATACTTTTGGATACCATGTTAGCACCTACTGCCGAAGTCCAGTGCTTGATTTTATCTGTGAATATGCAAATTGTATATTCTGTTACTTCCTTGAGTGACCACCAACTAACACCCTGAGAATCTGTGTCCCTGATGTGATACAGGGGTCTCTTGCATATAATATGATGGATATAGATGAATAGAGTATTGTTGAGTACTTATAATCTCCATTCTAAACCTCAGGTTTTCTGTTGCTGGAACTCTGGCTGAATGTGATGAGAACAGATATAGACTCTAATAATTTTCCTAACCCACTTGAGTTTCTTTAAGTATTATAATTATGTTATTTGTTGCAATTCCAAAGTCTCTTCATTTTGCTTTTACATTTTTCTCTTTACAGACAGTAGTGGGAGTGTCTTCTACATTATACATACATTCTCTACATACATTCTTCTACATATATTCTCCTTTTTCCCTACATTAGGTCTTCTTTGAGCTACTCAGATATCATTGGACTCAAGCTTAATGGCAAAAGGACTATAAAAATTGTTCCACTAATTATAGTTATTTTTAACACATTTAAACTTACTATTTTTTCAATATTTTTTAGGTAAAATTTAAAATCTCATTTTGAGATTACTGTATTTCAAGATCCCTAGGTCCTAATCATTCATTCCTTTTTATCACCTTAGATTGTAGTGCCCAATTCCCACATGTAATTGTAAGGGTTCAAAATAAAGCAGCAAACATGCAACAGAGAAGGGAAAATATAACTCTCATCATACTACATTGTGTGCTCAGGGAGAAACATTTATTAGCTAAGCGCCTCTCCAAAATTGAATTTGCTTCTTTTCAGTCATTCATCTTAATATTCTCAGTTCAAATAATTATCTGATAATACCTGTGCACTCAATAACTCAGGATTTAGAAGGGCAATAAAAGAATTTGTTAAGAATGAAAATTATAATTAGGAAATAAATAATAAGCAATTTATTTGTGACTAATGCAGACCCAAATTAATAAATGTCAAGTGAAAATGTTTTATGTGTTTGGTTCTACTTCTGACATATGCTCATTAATCACTAGGCAATTGAAAAAATTCCTTGGTAATT
>VMDO01042102.1:0-10764 GCA_007922755.1 Pedetes capensis | reverse complement strand
AGCGAGACTCCAGAGACGTCACGCACACATCTCCAGGGAGACAGTACAAAGATGTTCATAGCAACAGTCTCCTCGTAATAAAATATGCAAAATTTGTCTTGCTTGGTGACACACACCTGTCATCTCAGCACTCAAGAGGCAGAGCAGGAGGACCACAAATTTGAGGCCAGCTTGGACTACATAGCAAAACCCTATCTCAGAAACAAACAAACAAAGCAAAAGTACCTCAGTGATCATGATCGGGAGACCAGACAAATAAATTATGACTTATTTATTCATATCATGGAATACCATATAGCAGTGAAAATGGATGAGCTCCAGCTCTATGCATTAAATGGACACATCTTAAAGTGATAAGCAAGTTGTAAGGTGTACCCTGAGCATCATTAATACAAAACTTTCAACACATCAAAGCCAGGAGAGTGGCTACCTTGGGAAGGAGACAGAGGAGAAAGATCAAAGAAGGATCACAGAGGGCTCTAAATACAGCTGTGATGTTTTATTTCTGTAGCTGAATGATGGTTAAAGGGTCAAGACCTTTTTGCATGTCTGAAATATTTCATTCTAAAAAACAAACAAATGATAAGAAGAAATGGATGAATGAATGAGTGAATGCTGCTCTCCCTCAGCCAGAGCACTGATTCTGCTGCCTCTTTGATTTGTGTGTGTGTGGGGGGGGACCCATGTGAGCTTTGAGGCCAACCTAAAGTGGACTGGAGCCTTCCCTGGCTATGCCCCTGTTGCCTTGTGACACAGAGATCCTAGTTTCTCCCTTACTTTACTTCCCTCACCAAATGATTATGAACATTCACTGAGATCATGTCATGGCTCCAAGTTGATCTAGTCCAGTCTCCCATTTCACAGATGGCAAAAACAAGGCTCATAAGGAAACCTCAACCCCTGCTCCAGAAGCTGAGAAAATTTGTCCTTATTTGACCTTATTTGACCACTACACAGAAGCTGAGAAAATTTGTCCTTATTTGACCTTATTTGACCACTACACAGAAGCTGAGAAAATTTGTCCTTATTTGACCTTATTTGACCACTACACAGGCAGGGTCAGGCCAAGAGGAGGCCTGGATGGTTGATGAGAACTTCAACACTACACAGCTCAAGGGGTGGGGGAGAAGCATGTGGCGCCAAAACTGGGGCTAGAACTGCGGCTTTCACCTGGTCAGGATGGTCCAGCCCTGTTCAAAATCTCTGCTATGTGGGGATCTGGCTCTATTTGGAGCCCTTGGCTCAAAGCTCTAGGGCTGGAATGTGGTCCCCAGAGATGAGGAGTAGATCTCAGACCAGGAGGCGGCAAGGTGGGAATGGGGGAGTTGTTCCATGAGGACAAATTCAGATTTAATCAGCATTTCTGACAATCAAAGGCCATAGAAGAAAGGACAGGCTGCCCAGAGGGAAAAGGAAGCAAAATTTTCTGGACTCTGCAACACTGGGACTCAGTGACACCATGTTAGAGTTTGTGGAAGAGTCTAAGGTGGACAGAATTAAAGCTAAGTGTTCAGAAGCAGTTCTTGGAATGAAAAAGAAATAAGAGCCCACCTCAGGGAAGAGGGGGAAAGATGGTGTCAGTGGAGTACGACGGCAGCCTGCTGGACATTGCCACCATGCCCATGTAGGTATTACCATCTTGCTTTCCGGACGTGGAAACCGAGGCTCAGTGAGGCAGATCTCTAAATCCAAAGCCTAGGCTCTTTGCAGCCCATGGTACCTTCACAGCACCTGGACCCTCTCTACTCTTTGTCTAGTCCTGGGCAGGCCCTGGCAGAAAGATGGTGGGCTAGGCAATCAGTCAGTACCAAGAGAGGGTACCAGAGAGGCCGCTGTGGAGGTGCTGCAGCCCGCCCAGCCCGCCAGGCTCTGTTGTTCTTAGGCCCTGGCCGGGTGCTTCTCAGGCGACTGGTGGGGCCTTGGAGCTGGCGTCTGCAGCAAGCCCAGGTCTCCTGCGGAGAACCCCTTCAAGGGCAGCCCTTGTCCCTGCTCTAATTATACAAACAATTTTTCTCCGCTTCTCAAAATAAACAGTGTGCAGTCTGCAGGCCATGGCATGCTGGGAAATTTGAAATGAGATGCTGCCGCTAATGGGCTCCTTAGCTGCAGGGCTAAACAGATTGCTTGAAAGGCCAGGCCTGACCGGGCCTCTGCTGCCTTCCTGACCCACCCCTTCCACACCCTACTTCACATCCACACCACCCCATCCCCCACGGATACCCACCTGCCTGCAGTCCCCATGCACCAGGAAGATTCACTGAATTGCCCGAGAATGGCATAAGTGAACAACATAGACAGGATTCCTGCAGACAGAATTTCAAGGGGTGTAGAGTTAGACATGCGTGCAAGCAGTGCGTGTGTGCAGGGAGAGGTGTGTGTCTGCGTGCACACATGTATATAGGGGTGGTTCTTTGGGGAGTGTTGCTGACATCTGAGCACTATTGGCTTGGGAGGACAGAGGTTGAAAATGGGGGTAAGTACACCAGTGTATATATTGGAAGGTGGGGAACAGAATCTGGTGGGTCATGAGCAGGTAGATATAAAACACTGCTAGTAACATCTCTTCCTCCAGCTTTGTATGAGGCACGAAGCACTTTAACACCCCATGGATCATCCCAGCAACCCTGAGTGACAGGGTTATGGCTCCTTCCATCTGAGTTCAAGTAACTTGCCCAAGGTCATGTAGCTCAGAAGTGAAGTGCAGTTTCCTGGCTCCCAGGATTACTTACAAGACGTCATTTGCTGCCTAGAAAGGGTCCTTGCTATCAGAAGGACATCTCCAAGACTGCTAGCTCTCTGAGAGAAGGACCCATTTCGTTCATCTCTGTATGAGAGAACAATTAAGTTTATGGGCATTGAACCATACTGCCAAGTTGAAATCTGTCTCTGCCACCTGCTGTATAATCTTAGGCCAGTTGCTTAACTTCTCTGGGCTTTGTTTTCTTCATCTATAATTACACCAACTTCATTGGGTTATTGAGAAATTTAATGATTTCATGCATGTGAAACACCAAAACAGTGCCTGGCACACAGGAAGCATTCAGACATGGTTGGATGCTAGCATTATTGTTGTTGTTCTTATTCCTCCCTAATTGTCTTATCTCCGTGCTTAGAGACTGTAGATAATATAATACGAAATTTGTGGAATAAATGATATGTGATGCTATTAACTGGAGCCAATGGATTAAGATGCTCCCTCTTCGGGTGACATTTTTGCCATTTAACAAGATCTTTCACTACTCAATGCTTCCAGAACGCTAGGGAAAGTCTGGTTCCCATCTGTGGGGTGTGTGTGTGTGTGTGTGTGTGTGTGTGTGTGTGTGTGTGTGTGTGTGTGTGTGTTGGTGGAAGGGATTTGATGGACCTCTGGCCCTCTCAACCTTGGCTGTTCTATAACTCCCCAGGTCTTGAATCCTGTGAGTCCCCACCTGTAGGACCCCCAGTTTGGAGGTGGGCAGCAGCAGCATCTCTCCTAGGCCAGCACCCTTGCCCTGCCTCTGCCCCCCATCAGCACTCATCACAACTAGCAGAGAAATTCTCCTTCAGGCTGAGCATTCCCCTTGAAGGAGACTATTTGAGGAGAGGTTTATTTAAATCCATTCACATGGTTTTGAGTTACCAGAGGGAATCAAAGAGAGAGAAAATGGAAGGGGAGAGGAGGTTACAGAGCAAGTGAGAGCCAGCTTACGAGTGCGTGGAGAAAAAAATAATAAAAGGAAAGCAGGGAGCTTGAGAGAGAATGAGAATTCATTTTCTGCTTTTCTCCATGAACACTGGGAGACAGAAAATTGCCAATGACCTGGCCACATCAGTTTCAAATGTTCTTTGTGAGAGGAGAGGACTCTATGAGCTATAGGAGCAAGTGGTAGTATGGGGCCTTTGGGAGGCCACCTGGGAGACCTGGGTTCTGGCCAAGCTCTGCTTCTAATTCTTTGTGTGACTGCGGGCAAGTCTTTTCTCCTCTCCAGGCTTTGGCTACCGGACATACCTGCAACGGATGGAGGAGGTGACTGGGAAGGGGCTTGGGAAGGGAAAACCAGCTGAATAAGTGCCCATGAGGTGCTTACTGTTAATTTTCCCAATTTAAAGATGAGGAAACGGAGGAAAAGAAGAGGTGCTTAAGTTTACACAGTCGATAAATGATGGACCCAGAATTTGAACCAAAGACAGCGCGACTCCAGAAGCTGCACACTTCAGAACTGTACCACCTCCCACCCTGCTACAACAGTCTTTAAGGATTCTTCTAGCTGCAGGACGTTGGGTGAGTCACTTCCTGCTCTGGGCTTCAGGCTCTCCATGAATAATGTCTGCTTCATTCCCTCACAGGGCTGTGGCTGAGGAGTCCAGTGCTGGAGAATACGCGCCATCCCCCGCCCCTGTCCGATGGAACATCCAACCCCGAACACAGGACTCAGCACAGCCCTGGGCCTGTGAGATTCTAGAGAGCTGAGCGCTTGCCACGGAGGGTCTCCTTTAGTCCCTTCATCTTCTAGACACGAAATAACTGCTGCACAATGGTCACCATGGTCACCGTTGAGACAGGCAGCACTGGGAGGGCCTCCTAGTCTCTACTCCCGACTTGCCTGTCCTGGGCGGGGCTGCACGTTAGAATCACCTGGGGAGCTTTTAAAACCTCGGCCAGGGCCCCACCCCCAAACAATTAAGCTAGAATCTCTGAGGCTTGACATTGGTATTTTTGTAAATCTTCCTAAGTGAATCTAATGTGCAGCCAGGGTGGCCTAGGGAACAGGGACAAAAGTATTATAACGCTGGGGGCAGGGGCCCATGCCCAGGCTGGGGTCAGAGCAAGAGGGAAGGGGCAGTCTGAATGGGCTTGGGCGGCTCAGCATCCCATAATATCCCAGAGTTGGAGGAGAGCCCTCAAAACCCAACAACCCGTTTTACAAGGGGGAGCCTGAGGCCCACGCAGGAGAATGCTCTTGCCCAAGGGGACAAAGGGACACATCTGGAATTTGATTCTCTTTCCCAAGCTCTTAAATAGGAACTCTCCTCCGCCTTGGGCAGGTGGGGGCTCCTCCTTTACAGATCCCCTTGCTCCGGTGTCGTAGACGTTGTAGACGAGGAAACTGAGGCTCAGAGGGAAGAGCCGAGCTGCCTCCGAGCGCACACCGGACAAGCGTCAGAGCGGGGATTTGAAGGGCCAGCTCTGTAGCCTGTGGTCTCATCAGTGGCTGCCCCAGGCAGCTGGGCGGCGGGGCCCGGAGTGGCTAGGGAAGGCGCCGGGGCCGAAGCATACAGCAGGGGCCCCAAGATGGCCCTTGCATTTTGCGGCCCATCCTCGCCCCGCCTCTGCCTCCGCACTAAAGCCGAGCTGTACACGGCGCGGCGGGAAAGGCAGGCTTTGGGCCCGGAGCCTCCCCGCCTCCGCCTGGCTCCTGGGGCCTGGAATTCTTTTAATAGGAGACAAAGCCTTTAATTCCGAGAGATCAGATGAAAGGCGCCAAATGCAAATGTGAGGGCAGGGAAGCAGCGGGTGAGAATAGGCTGCCTTCAAAGTGTAAATGACTAAACGCTGCAGACAGCGGGAGAGGCGGGCCGCCAGCCGCCCGCAGCCCCGCAGTTGCCTCAATACCTGAACCGAGGGTACCAAAGCAGCCAGGCCGGCCGCGGGACCAGCTCCAGGCGTGAAGAGGCGTCCCACAGGCCCGTGCTGGCAGCCAGGCTCAGCCAGGTGACCCGGGGCAATTGAACCACTACACTCCATTTTTCTCCACGCCTCAGTTTGTTTGACCATGAAATGGAATTAGCAGAACACACTCCGCCATGGTGAAGATTGTAGGAGAAAATGGTTCTAAATGGCCGAAGGTTCTAGTGACGGGGCAAGTTGGTGGCCTTCTTCCCTTCAGATGCCCTTTTGCTGTCCTTCCTGTCTGATCAAGGCCCAGTACTAATTTCCCCAACTTTCATTCATTCAAATCTCACCCCTAAATTCCCTCCATCGCCCCCAACACACCCAAAACACTTCTCAGTTCCCTCCACGGAGGAGAGGCAGCTGCCTTACTCAAGAGAGGTGACAGCAGTGTGGAGCAGGAAGGGAGCCACGGAAAGGAGAGAGGATGGTGGCCCTTGCCTGGTAAACCTGGACAGGAGGGATAGGACATTCTCTGTGTATTCTCTGTATTCACATCCACTCCCCAGGAGAATCAGGAGAGGTGGCAGCAGTCCCCTCTCAGATTATTTATTTATTTATTTATTTATTTATTTATTTATTTATTTTTTGAGACAGGTAATAGGAAAATCTTTTGGCAAGAGCACACAGACAGAGGGGATCCTCTGACCTGCAGAGGAATAAGTTCAATTAGGACAAGTAAAGAGGGGGGATGGGAAAAGAAGCCACCTAGGCAGCAGTATGGGAGGAGGGTGGGAGGTGGCTGCCAGAGCTGAGCTTGTGGGCAAGAGGCCTGTGGGGGCTACGTTACCTTTCCGTATTTGGTCATCTGGTGGTCTCCCTTACCTCAGGACCTTGGAGCTCTGTCAGGGGAGGGGCCCTTTATTACCTCAGCAGGGTCTTGCTATGTAGCCTAGGCTGGCTTTAAACTCACAATCATCCTGCCTCTACCTCCAATGCAGGGATTACACACATGCACCACCATGTCTGGCTCCTCTTAGAATTTCTAACACCTTAGGTGCATGGTTGATGTTGTGTTGTTAGGTGCCGTCGAGTCGGTATCCAACTCATAGCGATCCTCATTGGGTTTTCAATGGCTGACTGTTTCGGGATTGCCTTGGGAGTGGATTGCCAGGCACTTCTCCCATGGTGCACCCCTGTAATTCCAGTTACTCAGGAGGTAGAAGATGGAGGACCAAAAGTTCGAGGCCAGAGGCAGCCTGAGTGATTTAACGGGATCCTGTCTTAAAATAGAAATAAAAATACAAAAGGGGCTGGAAGTGCAGCTCAGTGGTATAGCGCTTGCCTAGCATGTGGGAGCCTGCAGCCATAGCCCTGTGGCATCGGATCCCGTCAGATCTCGGAAGCTAAGCAGGGTCGGGCCTGGTTAGTACCTGGATGGGAGACCACCTGGGAACACCAGAAGCTGTAGGCTTGGGAGAAGGACCTGGCAATCCCCTCCCAAAAATCAATCTGCCATTGAAAACCCTATGAATGGCAGAGAAGCACTGATAATAGTTTCCCCTGTTGTACGGAGGGTCGCTATGAGTCGGATACCGACTCGACAGCACCTAACAACAACAACAACAACAGCATGTGGGAGGCCCCTGAATTCCCAATCCTGAAAAAAGAGAGGTAGAGAATGAGAGGGTGGCAGGGGGACTTTTAACTGATGTCCAAAACCTCCACCTTGACAGCTGGTTCTGCCTTCCTGGCTATGGGCTAATTCAAGGGCCCATGTTTATATCCAGGCTCCCTTCACTGCTCCCACTTCTGCAGGGCTATTGCTGGGCTTTTCTCCTCTTCCTATGTCCTCAAAGGGTCCATCTGCCCCGGAAGCTGCCTCACTGAAGCTAGAAGCTCAGTGTGGCGTGGAAGGGGGCTGCAAAGCTGTGCTGCCTTCAGCAAATCACTGCTCTGCTGTGGTTCTCATCTTTTCCTTTCTATAAAGCTGGCATAGCAATAAAAGGAGATGACAGCCTACAGGTACTCTGGGGCAAAGGTGCTGCATAAGAACATGATACTGCATCAAGGAGGGAAGGTGAGGCCGGAGGAAGGACCTGTGTTCTGTTGCTCTGATGCCCCACTGCCAGATGCATACTGTGTTACCATAGGAAAAGAAATTTCATTTCCTTTTTCCAAGTAATAATCACTCTGGGCCTGCAGCCATAGCCCTATGGTGTCCAATCCCATCAGATCTCGGGAGCTAAGCAGGGTGGGACCTGGTTAGTGCTTGGCTGGGAGACCACCAGGGAATACCAGGTGCTATAGGGTTGAGAGGAGGACCTGGCAACCCACTCCCCCTAAAAATCAATCCGGCCATTGAAAACCCTATGAATAGCAGAGAAACAGTAATAATACTGTTTCACCTGTTGTCTGTAGGGTTGATATGCATTGGACACCAACTCAACATCACCTAACAACAACAATCACTCTGGGGGGGGGTCAAAGTCTGTTACCTACATATCAAGGCTGGCTGTCATGGCCCCTGCTTGGGCTCAAGATGAGTCCTGTGGTGAAGTTTGATCCCAGGAGCCTTGGGACATAACTTCAGTCTCATAGGATAGCTGCAACTTGGTTCTGGAGGGCCTTCAGGCTGGGGCCACTGTCTTGTCTTCTCCAAGTCTCTTTTGACATCTGGAAAATCGATCAAAGGTCAAGAAGAAGAGGCCAGGGGTGGACAGGGTGAGTGTGGAAGATGAGTGGAACTCTAGGCTGTAGACAGGAGGTTGGGTCAAGACATATGTGTTAAGTGTGCTCAGGAAGGCAGCTGAGTCCCCAGAGGTAGGGTCAGAAAACTGAGCAGGTGCTCCGTTGTAGGCCAGGCCAGGAGGGGGCGTCTGGGTGCACAAACAAACCAGGCCAAGAGGGCAGGCAGCTTGGCCCTGGAACAAGAGCAGAGGCCACTGTCACCCTAAAAGATGTGACCTGATGTGGAACCAGCTGACGTGAATGTGACTGGAAAGCCCCAAAGCAAGTCAACGCTTCCACTACAAGCCAAATGTGCACCATCCTGATGACTGGCCTTATTCAGGAGGTCTGCCTACCCAGGGGCACCAGGCCGAGGACCAGAACAGAGAGAGGGGGGCCAGGACCCCTGGGTCGACAGGGCAGTGCCAGGTGAGTCTTTTAAGAGAAGGAATGATGGACGTTTCAGGAGTGGTGCCTTGTGAAAGTCACCAGGCCTGTCTGGGCCTTCATCATCTCACCTGAGTCCCAGGGCCACTGTGAACATGTGGCCTGGCACTGTCTGGCCCAGAGCTAGGGTGTGAAGCAGGTGCCACATATTTGTCATTGTCATTGTCATTATGTACTCATAGGGACCTTCATAGGGTCTTTAATGGCTGATTGTTTTTTTCAGGATTGCCTTGGGAGTGGGTTGCCACATCCTTCTCCCATTTTTGTGGAGCTGGGAATCGAACCCGGGACCTCAGAGACTGCAGAGCCGTGGTGCTCTACCAACAGAGCTAAATCCCAGGCCTGCCACCACATACTTAGAGTTTTCCAATTCCTAAGCACATCCCTGCCCCCCAGCCACCCAGCACCCTCCCAGCCCCGGAACCACTGCTTTGCCTGAATTCAGTCACTGGGTGCCTGCATTTTCCCTCTTTTATGTGTCTTACTTTCTTTCCTGTTGTCAAGACCCACGCTGAAGCCGGCACAGGCAGCTAGGCTAAGTCTTCAAGTGTTTGGCAGGCCCAGCCTAGGAGGGCCCATGTGGCCTGCCCTGCCTGCCACAGGCTGCCAGGAGCCTCATCTGCCCCGTGCAGTGGGTGGGGGAGGGGAGCGTCCCACATATGCTCCCCATATTGTGCATCATGGCCCCCGCTGCCACTAGGGAGGAAAGGCAGCCCAGGACAGAGAGACAAGAAAGGCAAGGAGGAAATGAAGGACACTGAGCAGGCAGAAGGGGCCCCGAGTAAGAACACAGGAACAAGAATGGGACTCGAAGTTGTAGCACCCATAGCAAAAAAGGTGAAGACAGGCGGAGAGAAGGGGGAGAAAGACTGAGAGGAAGATGGAGGGAAAGGAGGGGAGAGACATCAGAGAGCCCAGAGGCCTGCCAAGAGCAGAGGGAGACACAGGGAGAGTCAGAGGGTGAGAGAGACAGAAACAAGGCCGGGAAAAGAAAGCCCAGAAATGGGAAGCAGGACAAAAAGCAAGGCAAAACCGTGTGGGATTTGGAAATTCCATTTTTGCTTTTTGCACCCTTGCGCCTTGGCGAGCAGGGCTGCCCCATAAACCTTGGGATTAGTGGTTCTGCTGTCCTAGGCTAGCCGGAACCTAATGGAAGCCACCTGGCTGGCCACAGGCCCTGGCCCTGCCCCAGCCTTGGGCCCCAGGGGCTCGCTCAGAAACTACTTCATTTGTCAATTTACACAATTGGGAAGCAGACCAGAGATGGGGTACCCACTGAGGGATGTCCCCATTTTATTTCTAGTAAGGTAGAGGGAGCTCACAGCCCTCCTGACAGCATGCTGGGGGATCCCATGGAAGGGACCATGAGGCACAAGGGTGGGTCATTTTTGTTGACTCAAGACCCTGCAAGGATTCCGCAGTCACATTTCACTGGGCCAGCAAGTCTGGCCCAGTAGCATGGCCTGGCCTGCCCAAGTACTCAACTGTTAAGGCCATTCTCCTCCTTGCTGGGGCCTATGGTGGAGAGAGAGAGACAGAAACAGAGACACAGAGAAAGAGATAGACAGACAGACAGACAGACAGAGGAAATGTGTTGTTCGGGTCACATAGCAAGTCAGGCACAGGAACAAAGACATTTGGGCAGAGGAGTAAGTAATTGGGGATGTCACCTGGGAAAGAAGGAAAGAGAATAGCCAGCAAGCTGGCTGTAGTGGGGGCATATGTGTGCCAGGTCACTGGGGGATCAGGAAGGGGCCCTTGCCCAAAGGTGGAGGGAGAAGCAGAGACGGGAGCAGGACTGGAAGTGCCAAGGGGATGGCGCTGCTGGAGGAGGGACACAGGTGGGCCTGGGAGGGGACCGAGAATAAGTCCCATAGTCCTTTGGGTGGGCAGGCAGCAGCCAGATTGAATCCTAGAAGCCACCGGCTCCTAGTCCTGGGAGAGAGAAAGTGGCCAGAGACAAGGGGAAGGTTTGGGACTGTACAACCCTCCCCCCA
>VMDO01042101.1:0-10765 GCA_007922755.1 Pedetes capensis | reverse complement strand
ACTTTTAATGTAGGTAATTACAGTTATAATTTTCCCTATAAACACTTTGTTTCATTTCATAACTTTTGTATGTTCTGTTTATATTTTCTTTTTTTCTGGGGCGTATTGGGGGGCTGAACTCAGGGCCTTACAAGTGTTTTGCCACTGAGCTGCATGCACAGCCCCTTTTTAATTCTTCAAATTGAGACAGATTCTCCCTAAATTATGCAAGCTGCCTCTGGCCTCAAACCTGTGGACCTCCTGCTTCTTGCCTCACTGGGATTACAGGCATGTGCCACCAAACTGGCTGTGTTTACATTTTCATTCATCTCAAAGTATTTTCTAATTCTTTTTGTGATTTCGTCCTTTATTCAAATTTCCCTTGATTACTCTTTGCCTGACACATCTTTTTTCTTTTTCCATCCTTTTGCTTTCATTTTTTTGTGTGTCTTTGAATCTAATATGTGTTGTAGAAAGTATAGAGGTAGATCTCATTTTTTAAACACCATTCTATCATGCTCTGTTTTGACTGGAGTATTTTTCCATTCATGTTTGTTGTAATTACTGATAGTATAGGGTTGATGTCTTCTATTTTGCTAATTGTTTTCCATGTGTCACATCTTTTTTACCACTCCATTCCTGTATTACTGCTTTTTTGTTGTTGTTGTTGTTAAGTAACTGTCTTGTGTACCATTTGAATTCTCTTTTATCTTTTACTGTATTTTGGATATTTTTAGAAATGGTTGCTCAGATTAATATCAATTTAATATGCTAAGTTTACTTCACTGTATCTCTATTTCCTCCCCCTACTTTTGTACTATTAGTATTATATAAATTACAACTGTATACGGTGGACACATTGACATAGTTTTGTAATTATTCCTTTATTCAATTGTCTTTTAAGTTGAATATGAGAAGAAAGATGTTAATAAGCAAAAATTGATACATTCTTTTGTAATTATGTCATCTTATTTGTCATGTCAATTTGAGTTACTATCTAGTGCCCTTTCATTTCTGCTTAAAGGACTTTCTTTGGATGGGGGGCAGGGTCTTGCTGTGTATCCCAGGCTTGCTTAGAACTCGATATCTACTGCCTTAGCCCCCAAGAGATGGCATTACAGGCATGTACCACCATGCCCAGCTCATGTCTAGTTTTTCTTTTTTTCTCCTCTCTATCCCTCCTTTTTTTTCTTTTTTTTTTTTTTTTAATTTTTATTTGCAAGGCTTGGGATCAAACCCAGGGCCTTACACATGCTAGGCAAGTGCTCTACCACTGAATACCTCCAGTCCTGAAGGTCACTTTTATTCCTTGGATTCTGTGATGGTCTCAGTCAGCAAATAAAACTGACTTTTGTTAGGTGCCCGCTTCATGTGTACCCATTTAATCATCACCAGAATCCTCTGAGGCATTCCAGAGAGGTAGAGTAAGTTACATAAGGTAATTTATCTGACTAAAGGCAGAGCATACTTTTACCTCCTTCCCTGGTTTGTTTTTTTTTTCCCCCCTGTACTACTGAGGGTTGAACTCAGGGCCCTGCACATGCTAGGCAAGTGCTCCACCCCTGAGCTACTCCCCAGCCCCTTTTTTATTTTTTATTTTGATACAGGGTATCTCTAAGTTGCAAAGGCTGCCTCTGGCCTCGAACTCATAATCCTGCCTTAGCCTCCTTAATTGCTGGGATTTCAGGCATGCACCATGGTACCCAGTGCTTGCTTGCTTTTCTTCTCTTTCTCTCTTTTCTTTTTCTTTCTTTTTCTTTCTCTCTTTTCCTTCCTTCCTTCCTTTCTTTCTTCTTTTCCCTTCCTTCCTCCCTCCCTCCCTCCCTCCCTCTCTTTCTCTCTTTCTTTCTTTTGAGTTTGAACCCAGGGCCTTGCACATACTTTGCAAGTGCTCTACCACTGGGCTGCACTCTCAGACTGTTTTTTATCATTTGTCTTGAGACAGAGCCTTGCTATTTATACAGGCTACCTCTGGCCTTGAATCTGTAATCCTCCTGCCTCTGCCTCCTGAGTCGGGATTATAGGCATGAGCCTATAGGGATTATAGGGATTATAGGCATGAGCCACCACACCAGGTTTAACTTCTAATAGTAATTCCTTAAATAAAACACTTTATTGTTTCTAGAAGTCATTTATAAAATGGTTTTACTTGATCCTTATAAGAATCTAGTAAAATAGGAAGAACAGTTTCTAATTTATGGATGGAAAATGGGCTCAGAAACTCTTTAAAATATGTAGAGAAAAGGGATCTGGAAGGACTGGGGAGGTTGCTCAGTGGTAGAGCACTTGCCTGTCATGTATGATGCCCTGGTTTTCCCAACACAGCCTTAAAAAAAAGTATGAAGGAAATCATTCAAGACAACTTTCATATTTTACGCTTGGGAAAACCATGTTAGAGAGTTACAATCTAGATATTTTGTAGGCATCTTTTGATTTGTGTTGGGGAAGAGGAAAGTTGGACTACATGATGTCATGTGACTTGGAGTTAGAGGTACATTTCTTATATCCATCATATAGTATAAACTTGATTGATACTAGCACACTGTGTTAGATTTAGTGGCATTTTTACAAACATTAATCAAAGGCACTAAATATCCAAGGGGGAATTTAAAGCTCTAGGTAGGTTGTAGAAGAAATTTGGACCATGAGGTCGTATTTGTTAGCCTTGAATGCATTTAAAATATTTTCTGTTCCATGTCTAAGGTTAAACTGAGATGAGGGCCAGCAGAGAAATAGGTCCTGCTGTAAACTTGAAATCAGTTCAGTATGAATGAGAATGAGCTTCAGCCACTCACCACAACTGTGGAAGCCACTGTTCCCACACAGATTGGTGATACAGGCTCAGATTGAGGATTGCCTTGTGTATGGCACAGTTTATAGGTATAGAACCTCAAGGATTGGAAGACCTTAAAAGTTTATTCTCCCAAATAGGTTGTTAGATTTTAATCTGATCCCAACTAAAGTCTCTTTATAACAAAGACAACACATGGTCTTTTAACTTACAAGTTACTTTAGTAAATGATGAGGAACTCTTTGAGTCAGTTTATCATTCTCTTTTTTTTTTTTTGAGACCTCTTTGCAATATTGAGCTAAAAATATTTTCCTCACTTTTAACTCATTTAGCGTATTTTTATTGTACCCCCACTGAAGAATATTGCTTTATTTTCTCCTGCATCTTTAGCTGTTCTCCTCTCTGCTGCCTGCTGAGCTGCCAGGCACAGTGCTGGGTGATGGGGATATGGAGACAAATTAAACCCAGTCCCTGTTCTCAAGGAGTTCTCAGTCTAGTGAGAGAAATCAACATGTACACCAATAATTACACCACTATGGTATGCTCTAAAATGGAGATATGTATGAGGTACTATGGGGTTCAGAAGAAAAATCATTTTTTTGAGTCCAGAGATTCAGAGGTCAGAGTAATTGACATATATGAATTGAACCTTAAAGTTTGACTGGGTAGAAAATAGGGAAGGACTTTTCTGTCAAAATCATGGACATTGGAAATAGAATGATGAGTTGGGGAAACTACAAATAATTTGTAAAGTTAGGCTAGAAATGTAGCTAGGAATAGGTCCTTATATAGCATGCCATGGAATTTGGATTTTATTATCCATATTTTTAGAACAAGATGCTTTTGATGATCACTCGTGGCACTAATGTGGTGTATGTTTTAGAAGATGTTCAGGTCTGGATAGGGAGATGAGTTGGGAGGATACTGCAGTACTAAAATGAGAAATGATCAAAGGCCAGTATGAATGGCAGTAGAAAAGGGAGGATAACTTCTTAGTAAGAGGTTATAAAGAGACATAATAGAACTTACTGGAAAATTAGGGTGGTAAAGAGGGAAAAAATCAAACCTTTCTGACTGACAAATGTATATCCCCTACTCCCACCATGGGCATTAATGAAAAGTGCTGTCATCCTCTTTGGGTGGATGTTACCTTTGGACTATTGCTTGGAAGCATTGGTTGTGTAAAATTCTTGGGAGCATCCATATATAAAATGTTCATTCTCAGGGAGACATCAGAATAGCAGCACTCTTTGTCGTGTTATTAAGTTCCTATTCTTTCTTACCAGTAGCAGGTCTGCTGTCACTGTCACATGTCTCTCAAGGTTTTTTTGTTTGTTTGATTTTTGTTTTTTGAAATCAAAAGTGGGGGCTTTTATACCTAAGATCCATTCACGGAAGAAATGGCCTTAGTTGTTACTGACTCAGTTGCTTCATTTTACTTAGGAACTTAAAAATGTTTACTGCTTTACCTGCAAATGTGTGTGTGTGTGTACACATATAGAATAAAAAATCTAAGCATATTTAGTGTTTACTTTTTGTTTTCTGAAGCCAGCATAAAGCCAGGTGTAATGATGCATATCTGTAATCCCAGTACTTAGGAGGCTGAGATAGGAGGATTGCAAGTTTGATCCTAGCCTGGGCTACATAGTAAGACCCTGATTTAAACAAAGGAACAAGCAAAGCAGTATAAATACAATGCTTTCTCTTTTTAAGGCTTAGAGTATTGATCTTTGGGATTTAGAAAATGACTTTCAATGACCAGAATGATTATATTTAATTAGAACAGAATTTTGTTTGTTTTGTTTGTGTATTTATTCGTTTAATTTAATTTACTTTAAAGAAGGCCTTATCTAACTTACCCTCCTGGATGGCTTTAATGGGAGGAAGAGTTGGGAAATGAAACCCTGAGCAGTGTAGCAAAACAGTAGAGTGAGCATCGGGACTAGATAGCCTGTGCTCAATCAGACCTCTTCTCACATTGATGTGGCCTTCAGCATGATTCCTCACCTCTCTGGGACTCATTTACTCTTTATGTAAAATAAGAATAATATTTGCTTTCATTGACGTGAGGGGGTTTGAAATGTAAGGACTTAATGAGATTATGTAAATTTCTCAGAACAAATCTGCAATATGCTAAATGCTAATGTCAACTATAACTGTTGCTGATAACTGTTGTTTACTATGTCAAAGATTAAAAGGAGGCAATAATATGTAGAAGTAGATATATTTTGACCGTCAATGAGGATGTTAGAACTGAGAAAGAAAGAAAAATTGACTGTTTTCAATGATGCACTACTGATTAGTCACTTCAGTATTTTTTCCCCTCTTCCAGCTAGTGTTAAACCAGATGAAGCCTTGAATCCATGCTCTAATCACTAATCTGTTGCATTTGCTCTTAGTTCCAAATGGAAACATGTTGAAAATTTGTGTTACACCTGAATAAAGGTTATCCTAGAAACAGAAAAATATTCTGGAGATGGTCAAAATTGGATTTGAAACCTAATTGGACTGCTTACTAGCTATGTTATTTAATGTGTGTTATTTTATCTTGCTGAACCTCAGTTTTGTCATATAATGATTAATTTTCAGGGTTTCTATGAAGATATTGTAAGCTATATTATAGGCACTCTAAATTACAGCTGTTATCGCAGCAGCTGGGACACTCAACATGTGACAGAAGCAACAACAGGCCCTGGTGCCTGGGAGGACTTCATGGATCCAGCAGCAACATGGAGTGGTGCTCCTCTGAAGAATTCCTACTCGGATGGATATAATACAACCTGCTAAGTGCTGGAAATACTTAGCAGGTTGTATTATCATTGTCCGTGTCTATGGCTCTCGTCTACCAGACTAAATTCCTTAAGGGCAAGGACAGTGCCTTATTCATCTTTGTATTTGCAGTCTGTAATCCAGTGCACATTGTAGGCCTCATTAAATGTTTGTTGAATGAAAAAATGAATCATCAACAGACATTAATTGGGCGCCTGCTCTGTGATCTCCATGGGCTCAGCTTGTCCCCACCAGTTGCCTACAACATCCAAGTTCTCTTCAGAATGTTTACTCCTGAAGCTTACTCCTGTCTTCTAATCCTTGCACTGAGGACTTTTCTGTGTATTGCAATGATAGCAAATACACTTCATCTCAAGTATCAGTTCTACTTGATTGATAATAACCTGCCTTGATTATGTTTTATAAAAAGGATTCCAAAGCGAAGTCTTTTCTCAGTATGAAAGAGGATTATAACTGATCAGTGATATCTGCTGAGGGTCGAAAAAGGGGGAGTAGCAGCCCAAGGGCCTCATATGTTACATTTTCTATTGTGTTTTCTATGAAATATTCTATTTACTCATATGCCTGCGTTTTAGTCTTGGCTACTTGCAGATGTTGCATGGCTGATGCTGCTATTATAATTGCTGCTAATTGCTCTCTAGGTTGGACCAGAGTGATCATTGTTTGAACAGGAACTTCATCCTCACAGTCTGGGATTTGCCCCAGTGGTTGGTATCCACAGTTTCTCCCTTTCAACTTTGCCCCAGCTATCCCCTTACCTGCACTGCTAGGCAGGCTTCCCTTTCTTAGTCACCACTCACCAGGTTCATAATTCCTTTTTCTTATATAGTATGCTTAGTCATTATTGTTCCATGAGAAGCCTTTCTATTTGCAGATGTGATAAGAATACATGTTAAAGCACCCCTTTAAAGTCGTACAGTGAGTCATATCATCAGCCCTTTAACACGGGAGCAAATTGAGTGTGCTTGCAGACGGTGAAACAGGAGGAATTGAGAAGGGAGTCGTTGTAGACATAGGAATGAAATGGTAATAGATAGAATAAGATTGTGGGTGATACATGGTGGGGGTTGGAGGATGAAACCTATGTCTTTGTAGAACATGGGTGCAGGGTTAGCCTTAGATGAAAGGAACTCTGTCTTCACTGGAACATAGGGGAATAGGAGTAACAAAGACATCTTGGCAAGTGTGATGAAGATTTGTAATTTGCAGAGATAGATAGGTGATGGAAAGAAAACTGAGCAAGGACAGGATTATGGAGATGAAGCTGCTGGAACAGGAGTTCCAGAGGGCGATATGAACACGAGTCTCTAAGGAATATCCAAGCCCAAAGATTGGAGTAGGGCAACTAACAGGAGAGCATATGGTATACTGAAGTGAGCAACAGTTTGTAACTAGATTAGAAACTCAGGAAAATATAAAGTGGTTTGGGGCCATTGTCACAAGGACCATTTGGTTGCCTTGATTGAGAAGTGGCCAGCTATCAAGAGAGAAGTTACATAGAAATGGATTTGAGAGTCCAGAATAGAAATGGAAGGATGTGAGGTCAGGAGTGGGCTCAGTCTGGGCACAAAAAGAGGCATCCATATGAACAAGTTGGATGTTGAGTACTTGAAAACCTGGAATGATAGGATCTAGGACCTGTAATCAGTGGATTTGGGAGTGATAAGATTTCAAAACGGGTGGTCAAGAAGCTTTTGAAACTTGTATGTCACATGTCATTTACATGATATTAAAGTCACCTAAAATTGTAGTAGAAGGCAGGCTGGGAATGTACCTTGAGTCAGTTACAAAAAGCCTCAGTGACTGAGAGGAATGACCATGAGGTTGGCACATAACTGTGTAATTGCTAGGGAAGAGAGGCTGTAGTTATTGAGTGCTTGCTCTGTACCTGATACCTTGCTGTGTGCCCCTTTTGGATCTGTCACATTTCAGTCGTGCAGGAATTAGCAGCAGTTCTCTGTATGGACAGCTAGAGAGGCTGTTGGCCCTTAGCACTGCTATAATTCTGTGCCCGTCTCCTAACTCCTTGAAAGGGTAGCAGGCTAGTCAACTTGAAGTAGCATCAAAAGATTTCTTTAGGATCCAAATTTTTCTTTGACCTTCACCTAAGAGTTCATTATATGCTACAAGTTTTTGTTGACCATGTTGTATAATGTGCTTATTTTTCTGAGCCTGTGAGTTGAGGAGTGAGCTAGTGCTGCCCTGTGAAATAAACAAGTATACGCTATTTTAAAAAACACATATATAAAGCTGGGCATGGTGACTCATGCCTGTAATCCCAGTGACTTGGCAGGCAGAAGCAGGAGGATTGCAAGTTCAATACGAGAAGCCGTGTGCGTAATTTAGTGAGACCCTGTCTCAAAAAGTAAAAAAAATTGGTTGGGGGTACAGCTTAGTGGTACAGCACTTTCATAGCATGCAAGCACGAGGCCCTGGGTTCAACCTCCCAGTACTGCCAAAAAAAAAAAAAAAAAAAAGCAAGAAAACAAACCATGTATTAATTATCCAGAGTAAGATGCAGAGCTATTATCTAATTCAGCTTTTAGTATAAAGTGTAGACAAGAGAAAGCTAACATAAACAGGTAGTAACAAACCCACTGTGTAAAAGCCATTCTACCATCAGGATGCATTCATTTAGTTTAGTGATTCATATTGTAGAATTTCCCTTTGCTACTGGGGAAGAGGACTAGAAATTAAAGCAGAGAGATGACTTGGAAGGTAAAGCATAGAAGAGTCTATAAACCGTCAACATTTCAGGCATATTTTTTCTTTTCTTTTTCCTGTTTTTACTTTTACTTTATGTTACCTTACCTTACTTTACCTTACTCTTCTATAGCCTTGGCTGGGTGGAACTCATGGTTCTCCTGCCTCAGCCTCCTGTGTGCTTGGAAAACAGGTGTGGGCTACAACACCAGGCTCAGGTTTTTGAGTGTGGTTTATTGGAGATAGGATCCATGGTTTCTGCTATATTGTTTAAATGAATCAATATTTCACCAAAGTTTTAAGGATCATTATTTTAAAGTGGTCAGGGCTTTAGACAATCCATCTCCTTCTGTGGAAACTGTTTTGTATTTACTCTTCAGGAATAAGTAGGAAGACTTCATATGAGGGAGAAAAAAAGCAAGAAGTAGCAAGAATGACTATTCTTGACCTCAGCTTCACAAAGCATCATTCAACAAAGGGATCAGTCTCTTAACTTTCTCCAGACCACAGATTGCTGTTTTCAGTTGCATATTTAGCCCTTTCTTTTCTCCTTTCTCATGGTTGTATGTATGTGAACTATTCCTTCTTATAAAGAGCTCCTCAAAAATCCTTACGACCGGGTCAGCCCGCAACTTCACAATAAATGGAGAAAAGATTGAGGTTGTCCAACATTTTGCTTTGCTTGGCTCTATAATCAACACCCGTGGAAGCAGCAGTCAAGAAATCAAAAGACACATTGCTCTAGGAAAAGCTGTGGCAAAAGATCTCTTTAGAGTGTTGAAAAGCAAAGATGTCACATTGAAGATGAAGGTGCGTCTGACTCATGCCATGGTATTTTCAGTGGCATCATAATGGTTGTGAAAGCTGGACATTGAACAAGAGAGACAGAAAAAGAATTGATGCTTTTGAATTGTGGTGCTGGAGACGTCTATTGAATATACCATGGACTGCCAAAAACCAACAAATCTGTCCTAGAAGAAGTACAACCAGAGTGCTCCTTGGAAGCAAGAATGGCCAAACTGCATCTTACATATTTCGGACATGTAGTCAGGAGAGAACAATCCCTGGAGAAGGACATCATGTTTGGGAGAGTGGCAGGTCAACGCAAAAGAGGAAAACCCTCCACCAGATGGATTGACACAGTGTCTGCAACAATGGGCTTAAATATAAGTAAGATCGTTTGCCTGGCACAGAATCGGCAAGTGTTTCGATCTGCTGTACATAGGGTCGCTATGAGTCGGACTCGACTCGACGGCACCTAACAACAACAACATGTTCATAACAACAACAAAAACTCTCAAAATATGGTAGAATATTTGTTCTGTTAGGCTTAACAGTGAAAAACTCCTGGATCCTTGATGTTGGAGTATAGGCCACCAGAGATGTGTTTGAGCTTCAGCAACAAAGGACCCCAGCTTCATGGAAGGATGACAGTCAGCTGATTTGAAAGTAACTGCAGTCCCTGTACTCAATATTATTTTTCCCTAAATCCTGTGACTAAGACATTTCACTGATGAAAGCAAATAAAGCTATAACTTTTTCCTTCCAGTGGCATGTGTCTGGCCCATGTATATGCCATTGAGAATCACCTTTTGTTACCACTTCTTTCCCATCTGTTAAGATCAGAGATGTGTGAATGCTACAGTTGAGGTTGACTTTATCATAGTTACTATTGTAGTTGAGGAATACTCATGCTGATGAGTCTTATACCCATTCCTCCCCTTACATCATGGCAGCCACTGGAGAAGTTATAGACAAGGCCAGCAACTCAAAGAACTCCAGCCCCAGGATTTACTCCTCATGTCTCAACTGATAATGAAGTACCAGTGGATGGCCTTCACCAACCCAGGCCTCCCTTCTGGCTTGGTCATCAGGTGTTAGGATTTGTTTTAGGACAAATGGTGTATAAGGATAGAAGTTTTTTTGGGTTAACAGTAAACATCAGGAATCCTGGTTAGCTTTTGTCCTTGGGGATGAGTAGGTTAGAGCATAGATTGGAAAGCCTTGGGTCTTCCAAATATTTTCCCAATGAATCCCCAGGACATCCTTGGGTCACACTTTATAGTGTCTTATCCTGGGGCTTGCTTCTCCCTTCTTCCTTAGAGTCCTTTTAGTGAACTTCTTCCTCTTACCAACCTCCCTCCATTTTTGTTGTCCCACTTTCATGTTTTTCAGCAGAACTCTCTTCTTTCCTCTCTAGGCCATATCAACTCAATCTCTATCTGGTGGGAGCTTGACTGTGAATGAGTAAATAAAACCTCAGTGAAGATTGGGAGTGACGCCCATGTTGCTCTCTGGATAGAAGGAGAGGGAGGCTGTGAAATGCCATAGTGCATAATACATACACTGACATTTTTTGTGGATATTGGACCCATAAGCTTGCATGAATGAAGAAAGCAAACTTGAGATCTCTGATGTGTTTGTGAGTGAATTTAGAAGTCAGCTCCTTAGGACTGGAGAGAGAGGGGGGAAAAAGTGAGAGAGACCATAAAATCCTTCAAT